>CM010617.1:9798648-10038874 GCA_003430845.1 Xanthoceras sorbifolium | reverse complement strand
GTCCAGCCAAGAGGTGAGAAATTTGAAAAACCTCCAGGATGCCTCTCACAGGGAGGGGAATAAAGGTGACGACAAGAAAAAATGGTCATCTGTGAAGAAGGATATTGATGTTGGGGAAAGGATTTCAGTATCGGTGAAGCGCCGATCGGATGATTTGGGAGCTTCTTCGGCTGTTAGCGAGGGGATCTATAATCCTACCCCCGAGACTCCCATAAAAAGGGCTAAGCTGGTCGGCGGCCCTAATGACCCCGGTTTAAAATCGAAAGGGGAGGGCACTAGAAGGGTTTTGGTAAAGCATGTTCCTCCGAGGCGCCCTCCTCGCCAGGCAAGGAGGATGTCTCGTACTCTGGAGATCCCTACTCTGCCGACCCTGCTAATTATGCTCCTCCCCTTCCTCCTGGTGATGTCCCTGACGCCACTTCGATAATCACCTCCGACCTGAAGGTCCAGTCCCCTGCTAATTCCAACGGGGAAGACTTGAAGAAGGAGCCTTTGATACGCCACTCGTCCTTGAGGGGTAAGGGCAAAGCCACCCTGGAAGACAGGAAGCTTCCTGATTCGGCAGTCGCAGGGGATGACTAGATCGCTGCCGTTCCCTCCGGTGAAAAGAGCGCTGGGACTTTTGCCCGTCCGGTTGGAGCTAGCGGTGAGGCATCGGCGTCGGCGTTGCCTCATCCTTCTTTGAAGGCCGTGCTTACACAAGTATTGAGCGAGGATGTGCGCTCCGAGATACGGGGTGAAGCAGACAAGTTTTTGGGAGAGTCTGTCGAGAGGCAACTCCAATCTTTTTTCAGTGTCACTGCTTCAGTAATTTGCACTTTACTTTTTTTTCTTTCATTACCAATAAGTTATAGGTGTTAACTCCCTTCCTTTCGTAATGCAGCTTTTGATGAAATTTGATGTCGCCGCTCGAGACAGGAGTGTCTGCAGTATCTCCTTACTGAACTTGAGGCTGAGAAGGCTTCGTTTGGGGTAGGTGCGGAGATCGCTCAAGAACGGGATATTCTCAGAGAGAATGGGCGACCTCAAGGACATGATGAAAGCGCTCTCCTCTGAGAGAACGGCACTCCATGAGAAGGTCAGCGTGCTGCAGACTAGGGTAGAGGGCCTTGAGGCTGAGAAGGTGGTTCTCTCTTCTGAGAAGGAACAAGCTGTTGCGAGTGCCAATAGCCTCATTGATGCTGCTGTTGCTGCGCGGGCGGTGGCCGAGGGAGGCTCGCTGAGTCGCAGAAAAGAGTAACAGAACTGAACAGTGAGCTGGATGCTTTTCGCCTCAACCTAGATGGGGCGAAGATGGAGCTTGAAATTAAAGCAGTCTATCGTTATAAGGTTTCTCCTGCCTTCGACGCTTTCATGCATAGGGAGTTCAGAAACGGCATTAATGAATGTTGCCGGATTGTGGAGGGTCACCTTAGTCCTGAGATGCAAAAAACGTTGGATCTTGCCATTGCACAGAATAAGGACAAATCCCTGTCAGATCTAAAAGAGGCTAGAAAGGTGTGGCGATCTCATTGTCGGCTCCGAAAGCTGCCTATTTTCGACATGCACTTAGAGATACCTGATCAAAGTGGTCGTCCTAAATTTTATGGTAATCGGAAAGCTGGGCCTAGCGTTCTCGGTCATAAGGTGGATTCTGGTCCAGAACCTGGCTTTGACTATGTATTCTCCGAAGGGGAGGAGGAGATCGCACTCAGCGATAGGGAACCTTCCACTTCCGTTGAGACGATCCTAATGACTATGTAACACCCCCTGACCCGACCCGACTGGATCGACCCAGGGAGCGCTACTCGGGTTTTCAAACTTTCTCAATTCATTTTATAATATTTTTTTCAAACCATTGTGAGCCCATCAATAAATTTTCAAAACTATTAGAAACCACATAGTTTATAATTTTAAAACCATTTTTGAGTGAGCCCATCGAAATACACTTTTTACAAAAATTTCAGCAGAGTTCCCTTTGTTTTTCGGATTTCTCAAAACCTGTTTTTCCACATTCAAAGTCAATACAAATCTCAACAACACTTCAAATCTCAATTTCAATCAATTGCGCACTCTGCCGTTTAGTGCGACTTTCAAACAGTTTATAAAACATTTCATTATTACAGTTCCTCAAAACATGTAAAACAGCAAACATAAAATAATTAATTACAGTACATAATTACAAACATAATTACAAACTCTCTGTATATGCATGCTTACAGAATATATATATACAAAAATGTAACTACCCAACTGTAGTGACTCTGGGACTCTGTCAGCAACTCTCTCTCTCTTCAGTCTTTGGCCTCTTCAGTATCCCTGGTACCTACGCGTTATAAACAACTAACGCGCTAAGCATATAGCTTAGTGGGTGTACACTAAACTCAGATATTAAAATCATAAATAGCTTTTAATAATAACATATCACAATATATACATATTTCAATTCTAATCATTTACAGAAATAGATCAGGTGACATTTACTTATGAAACAATTCATTTCAATTCCAATCTATACAAAATCAAACCATAAATAGTTTATAATCAGTTTAACGTCAATAATGATATAACATGTAAAATTGATTTATCAAGTCACTGATAATCATATTACTCAATTCACTTCAATTCTGGCCCGCTAGAATACTCAACATAACTAGGACTGGAATATGGGTCGTTCGACCACAGTGGCTGTCTGTCGAACATAGCTCCCACCCTAGGACGAATCCTAAGAGTGGTACGTATCTCCCTACTCTAGGACCGAGGGTTCGGACCCTAGAGAGGTACATTCTCCCCATCCCAGGAACGATCCTTAGGAGGGTACGTGTCTCCCTACCCCAGGACGAATCCGTGAGGAGGTACGTGTCTCCCTACCCCTGGACGAATCCATGAGGAGGTAGATGATATATCATCAATAGCAATGTCAATATCGGTGCAGTACTGCTCACTGAACCCAGCTGGTATGCCAACCTCCTATATCCATTTCTATGTCTAAGTATCCTAGAGCCGTTTCGATAAACTATTTTTCAAATATTCACTGTATTTACAAATCAACAGAAATATACGATTTATACAAACATAGATTTTCATGGAAAATAAACAATATTCATACGATAATCGAAAACAAGTAATTTCAACGAATCGTAATAATAGAAATACGATCAACAATAAAATCATTTCACGGAAATAAAATAAACACATAAAAATGAAAATCTTCAAATAAATCTCAGATTCAACTAAAAATACTTAATACTTTTTGTAAAGATTTCGAAAACGGATGGTACACCAACCTGGATACTGTTTTTCTTTCGACTATCGCGGTTCTAGGTTTCTTTTCCTTTCCCTTTCTCTTTCTCCTACACTTTCCTTTTCTCTTTCCTTCCTCTTCTCTTCTTTTCTTCTTCCTCTTCTTCTTCTTTCTTCTTCTTTCTTTCTCGGTCTCTGCCTCTCTCTTTTTCTCTGTTTTTGTGGCTTCTGCGAGAAGCCAATTTTTTTTTATATTTTCGGTCGTCGCGACCTGTGGTCGCGCCACCAGGTCCCGGTACTCACTGGAGCGATTCCCACCGCCTCCATCGCAAGCACACCTCAGCGGTACCATGGTCGCGCTGGGTGGTTGCGTTGCTCACTGCCAGAATTTGACATTTTCATCGCGAGCAGTTCATCTGCGATCTGTGGTCGCGGTGACTGGTCGCGATGCCTCACTGCCAAGAATCACCAGTTTTTCATCGCGAGCAGGTCATCGCGATCTGTGGTCGCGGTGACTGGTTGCGATACTCACTGCCCTCGGTTTTCACTTTTCACGCATTATTTCTGGACCGTTCCATCTGGTCCACTTGGAAATCATAAAAATTTATTTTTACATATTCAAAATTAATTATCCAAAATCCGGGATGTTACAATTCTTCCCCTCTTAAGAAATTTCGTCCTCGAAATTTACCTCAATGAAACAGTTGCGAATACTGTTGTCGCATCGTTTCTTCACTCTCCCAGGTAGCCTCTTCTACTTTATGATTCCTTCAGAGGACTTTCACCAGTGGAAACTCTTTTATTTCTTAGTTCTTTAATCTCCCGATCAAGAATCTGCACTGGTTCCTCCTCATATGTCAGGTTTGGTCGGATTTCAATACTTTCGGCCTGAACTCTGTGGGAATGATCAGATCTGTATCTCCTCAGCATAGAAACATGGAACACATTATGAATCTTTTCTAATTCTGGAGGTAAAGCAAGTCTGTAGGCTACTGGTCCCACACGTTCAATGATTTCGTATGGCCCAATAACCTAGGACTCAACTTACCTTTTCTGCCAAATCGGAGCACTTTCTTCCATGGAGATACTTTCAGAAACACTTTCTCACCGACTTCATATTCTATCTCTTTTCTTTTCAAATCTGCATATGATTTCTGTCGGTCAGAAGCAACTTTCAATCTATCCTTGATAATCTTCACCTTCTCCTCAGTTTGTCGAATCAAGTCTGGGCCTACTAACCTGTCCTCTCCTAACTCTGTCCAGCATACTGGAGTCCTGCATTTCCTTCCATACAATGCCTCATACGGTGCCATAGCTATGCTCGACTGGTAACTGTTGTTGTAGGCCAATTCAATCAATGGGAGATGATCCGCCCAACTTTCTTCAAAGTTAATTACACAACTCCTGAGCATATCTTCAAGCACCTGTATTACCCTTTCTGATTGTCCGTCTGTCTGCGGATGGAAGGCTGTACTGAAACTCAGTTGAGTACCCAAGACTTCTTGAAACTTCTTCTAGAATCTGGATGTAAACCTCGGATCTCTATCTGATATAATGGATGCAGGCACTCCATGCAATCTGACTATTTCTCTGATATACAATTCTGCCAGTCGATCCAGGGAATAGTCAGTTCTGACAGGTAGAAAGTGTGCTGACTTCGTCAATCTGTCCACTATAACCCATACTGCAACGTGTTTACTCCGGGTGAGTGGCAATCCAGTGACAAAGGTATCAATGATCCTGGTCCGTCTGAGCCTTAATTTTCTTTTGTAAATTGTGATTGACCATTGTAATCCCTATTAGATCTAATAATAATATATTATTTTGAGGATTTCTTTTGAACATATTTTTTGTTGTAATTTGCAAGGCTTGTTAACTGTTGTAATTTTTCAATCTCTTCTCACAACTTTCCTTTTATTGTTCAGATGTCTTTTTTGTCCTTATACCCTCGAATCGGGCGAATCAGTTGTAAAAGTGATCGCGTGATTATTAAAAAATGACTTTGATAGTGTTTTGGAGGTACAGCGATATCTATGCGAGAAGGCTTCTATTTAACTTGTATCAGAAGATAGAGGAGTTTTTACCATTATCAAATTTGTGACAAGGTTTTACTCTTAATTTTTCTTAAATTTGATTTTAGTGAGGCATTTTCACAGAGACCAAATTTCTGTGAGAGAGTTTTATTCTTAACTCTTCTCAAATTTAGTTTGAGTAAGGCGTTTTTGCCGAGACCAAATTTCTACGAGAGAGTTTTATTCTTAACTCTTCTCAAATTTAGTTTGAGTAAGGCATTGTTGCCGAGACCGAATTTTTGTGAGAGAGTTTTAGTCTTAACTTTTCTTAAATTCCATTTTAGTAAGGCATTATCGCCGGGACTAAATTTTTGTGAGAGAGTTTTAGTCTTAACTTTTCTCAAATTCGGTTTTAGTAAGGCATTGTCGCCAGGACCGAATTTTTGTGAGAGAGTTTTAGTCTTAACTTTTCTCAAATTCGATTTTAGTAAGGCATTATCGCCGGGACCGAATTTTTGTGAGAGAGTTTTTAGTCTTAAACTTTCCTCAAATTCGATTTTAATAAGGCATTGTCGCCAGGACCGAATTTTTGTGAGAGAGTTTTAGTCTTAACTTTTCTCAAATTCGATTTTAGTAAGGCATTGTCGCTAGGATCGAATTTTTGTGAGAGAGTTTTAGTCTTAACTTTTCTCAAATTCGATTTTAGTAAGGCATTGTCGCCAGGACCGAATTTTTGAATACAATAACCATCGATGGGTCTTCCTCGTATTTCATTCAAAAATTACAAGAGTACATGTTTGTTTCTTCCTACGGGAAATACATTTTGAGGTATTGTGCATTCCATGGATGATTAATCACTTCCCCTTCTGGTCGCACAATCCTGTAGCAACCGTGACCCGCTTGTCCAATGATTCGGTATGGGCCTTCCCATTTGTCTGCCAGGGTACCTGTAGCTTTGTCCTTGGTGTTCAGCGACACCTTTCTTCACAAAGTCAGTGGTATTTTATTCGATGATCCGAACTAGAGGTTCCACCTCAGCCCACTTGGTGAAGTAGTCAATGGTTACGATAGCGTACTTGGCTTCTCCCGTTACTGCTGGCATAGGTCCGATGAGGTCGATTCCCCACTACGCGAAAGGCCAAGGAGATGTGAGACTTATCAGCTTCTCCAGCGGTTGCTTGATGTTGTCAGTGATCCTTTGGCATTTATCGCAGTTGGAGGCCGTGTCTTTGGCATCTTGGAACATTGTTGGCCAATAGAAGCCTTGTCGCAGGGCCTTGTGTGCCAGGCTGTTTTCGAAGGCATGATTTCCGCAGATTCCCCCTTATATTGCCGTCAAAATTGTAGCAGATTCTTAGGGATTAACACACCTTTGTAATTCTCTGGAGAATCCTCTCCGATACACCTCGCCGTCTATCATAGTATATCGTGCAGCTCGATATCTTAATCTTTTGGCTTCGTTCTTGTCCTCTGGGAGGATTCCTTACTCTAAGTACGCCCTGATGAGTGTGATCCAAGTTATTTCCGCTAAGTTAACTTCGGCGATAATGAAGTCGTCTTCTTGGCAGATGCTTGGCTATGAGAGGTACGTCACTGGTATTGTCTTTGATAATAGGACATTAGTGGCGGATGCCAATTTTGACAAGTCATTGGCCTTCAGATTTTCGGCTCTGGGTATCTGAGGGATTATGAATTTGGTGAATATGTTGAGAGCTTGTTGGGTCTTTTCTAGGTAGGCGATCATTCCTTCCTCTTTCGCTTGATACTCATTGCATATCTGGTTGACCACCCATTATGAATCGCTGTAGATGTCTATCTTGTCAGCTCCCAAGGCAGTGGCCACTCTCAGTCCTACGAGTAGAGCTTCATATTCCGCGACATTGTTGGTGGCTTTAAAATCAAACCTCAGTGCGCATTCCATTTCGTCTTGCTCCGGCGTCGTGAGGACCACCCCCGCTCTGCTCCCATGTGAGTTTGAAGACCCATCGACGTGTAGTTTCCAAGGGTAAACACCATTCTCCTCTCCGAGATTGGTAAAGGCCTCATCGTCAATTAAAGGTTCAGTGAACTCTGCAATGAAATCAGCGACTGCCTGCCCCTTGATAGTGGATCGTGGCTTGAAGCTTACGTCGAACTCGCTTAGCTCTATTGCCCATTTGGTCAGTTTTTTGAAAACTTCTAGTTTTTGCAGTATTTGTTTCAAAGGGCAATTGGTTAATACTACTATGCTGTGTGCCTGGAAGTACGGTCACAGTTTTCGCGCGGCTATGATCAAGGCTAGAGCCACCTTTTCAGTGTTGGGGTACCTTGTTTCTGCGGCGATCAAAGCTTTACTGACATAGTATATGGGTTTTTGGGATCCTCCTTCTTCGCGAATGAGGATGGAACTGGTCACGGCGGTCGTCACTGATAGGTAAACATATAGGATTTCCCCGGGCAGCGGCTTTGAGAGCATTGGCGTTGAACCGAGGTAGGTCTTTAATTGATGAAAAGCTCGGTCACACTCTTTAGTCCATTCTATTCTTTTTCCTTTCTTGATGGCTCTGAAAAATAGGAGGCACATGTCAGTAGATCTAGCGATAAATCTATTAAAAGCAGCCAAGCACCCTGTAAGCCGTTGGAATTCTTTCAGTGTCCGAGGGGGCTTCATTTTGATGAGAGCATCTATCTTTTCGGGATTTGCCTCAATTCCACGTTGGTGTACCAGAAAACCTAGGAATTTGCCCGAAGATACACCAAAAACACATTTTTCAGGGTTTAGTTTCATTTCATATTATCGGAGAATTTCGAAAGTTTCTCGCAGGTTGTCGGCGTGCTCTTTTGCTGTCAGGCTTTTTGTCAGCATGTCATCGACGTAAACTTCCATGGTTCGCCCTATTTGTCTAGCGAACATATGATTGACTAACCTTTGGTAGGTGGCCCCAGCGTTTTTTAGACCAAAAGGCATCACTGTGTAACAATACAATCCCTGATCTGTGGTGAATGTCGTCTTTTCTTCATCAGGGGCGTGCATTTTGATCTGGTTGTAACCTAAGTAGGTATCCATGAAATTGAGGAGTTCGTGTCCTGCTGTAGGGTCCACTACTTGGTCGATTTTTGAAAGTGGGAAACCATCTTGCGGCATATAACATCCCTAATTTCGAATAATTAATTTTGAATATGTGGATATAAAATTTATGATTTGAGGGGTGTAAAATGTAATTAAAAGTATGTATATTTTTATGGTTTCCAGGTGGACAAGATGAAACGGTCCAGAAATGATGCATGAAGAGAAGGGTAAAAACTGGACAGTGAGTACTGCGACCACTCACCGCGACCAGAGATCAGGATGAGTCGCTCGCGGTGAAAAATAGTATTTTTGGCAGTGAGCACCGCGACCACAGATCGCGCTGACTAGCTCACGGTGAAAATGTCAAATTCGGGTAATGAGCATGGCGACCACCAGCGAGACTATGGTACCGCGATGAGTGATCGCGATGAAGGCGGTGGAATTGCTCCAGTGAGCAACGCAACTTGGTAGCGCGACCACAGGTCGCGATGATCGAATTTATATAAAAAAAATAAGCTTGTCACAAAAGTCTCTCGAAAAAGCCAGACAAAAAATAGAAAGGGAGAGACCGAGAGAAACAGAAAGAAAGAAAGAAAGAAAAAGAGAAGAGCGAGAAGAAGAAGAAGAAGAAGAAGAAGAAGAAGAAGAAGAAGAAGAAGAAGAAGAAGAAGAGAAGAAGAGAAAAAGAGGAAAGGAAGAAGAAGAAAGGAAGAAAGAAAAGGAAAAGAGGAGGAAAGAGAAAAAGAAAGGGAAAAAGGGAAAGAGAAAGAAAAAAGGAAAAACCCAGAAGGAAAGAGGTGTAGAAACGGTATCCAGGTTGGTGTACACATGTTTTTGAAGTTTTTATGTGTTTTGATTTGAATTTGAGATTTTGGATAATTTAGTAAATATATGTTTATATTGTTTTTCTATTTGAAAAATTTCGATTTGATCGTATATTGAGTATTATGTTTTAATCGTATTTTGATTCATTGAATATGTTGAAATAACTGGTTTCAGAATACCGCATGAACAAATCGTTGAATTTTTATGAAATTATGTATATATGTTTTCCGAATATTGAATGAATTTTTATATTAGTTAAGTTTAAATTCGATTTGTGAATTACAGATATTATGTAAAATATTGTATTGAAACGGCCTTAGGATACTTGGACATAGAAATGGATATAGGAGGTTGGTATACCAGCTGGGTTCATTTGGCAGTACTGCACCGATATTGATATTGATGTGATATTTAATGTACCTCCCCATGGATTCGTCCAGGGGTAGGGAGACACGTACCTCTCCAAGGATTCGTCCTGGAGTGGGGAGACACGTACCTTTCTAAGGATTTGTTCCTGGGATAGGGAGATATGTACCTCTCTAGGTTCCGAACACTCGGTCTTAGAGTAGGGAGATACGTACCACCCTCAGGATTCGTCCTAGGGTTGGGATTTATGTTCGACAGACAGCCACTGAGGTCGAACGACCCATATTCCAGTCCTGGATTATGTTGAGTATTCCAGAGGGCCAAAATTGAGATTGATTTGAAAAGAAGTGATTATAAAAGAATTTATGATTCAGTTTTGTATGGATTGTTAATTGAATACAGTTATTTCTAGTGAGTTGATTTTATATGATTTATTTCCGTGTTTGATTTGAATAATAATATGTTTATATACGATTATAGTGTGAGATTTTTATTATAGAAAGTTATTTATGATTTTGATAAATGAGTTTAGTGTACACCCACTAAGCTATATGCTTAGCGCGTCAGTTTTTATCGCGCGTAGGTAACAGGGATACTGAGGCAAAAGATTGAAGAGAGAGTCGCAGGCAGAGATTCAGAGTCACCTCATTTTGGGTAGATATATATTCTTTTTGTATAATATAGATTGTTATGTATGCATATACAGAAGTATGTAAAGATGTTATATATTTGTGTTTTGTAATTAATTGTTTTATGATTTCTATTTTTCATTTTGAAGGACTGTAAATACTGAATTATGAATTGTTTTATTTTAAAACTGTTTGGAAGTCGCACTAAACGGTAGAGTGCGAGTTGGTTTGATAATTGATTTAGAAGTGTTGAAATTGTTATATATATTGGATTTGTTTTGTTGAAAACAGGTTTTGAGAAATCAGAAAAATAGAGGAAACTCTGCTGAAATTTTGAAAATCGTTTTGATGGGCTCACTCGAAAAGGTTTTTAAATTATCAATTATATGGTTTTCAGATTATAAACAGAATAAAGAAAAGTTTTGAAAACCCGAGTAGCGCTCCCTGGGTCGATCTAGTCGGGTCGGGTCAGGGGGTGTTACAGGGCAGACCTTATTTAGGTCAGTGAAGTCCACACACATCCTTCATTTTCCGTTTTTCTTTTTTACTAGTACCACATTCGCTATCCACGAAGGATACTGTGATTCTCGGATAGAGCCTGCGGCGAGAAGTTTTTCAACTTCTTCCCTTATGGCTGAGTTTCTTTCGGGGTTGAAATGGCGCCTCTTCTGGATCACTGGTTTCGCGTCGCCATGCACCGCCAACCCATGAGAGATGGTAGTAGGATTGATCCCCGGCATGTCGGCGTGACTCCACACAAAGATATCTTTGAACTCTTGGAGCAGTTTCGTCAAATCTTTTTTAACTTTCGGCTTTAGTTTTTCTTCTATCCTGACCACTTTCTCGGGAAAACTTTCGTCGAGAATCACATTTTCGGTGGGTTCCACTTCGCCATCGCTTTCTCGTGCCATAGGCTCTTGCGGGTTTAAGGCGAACTCTTTGGGGACTTCAGCGTTTCCTTCTCCGTCCGCAAGCTTTGATTGCTATAATTTTTTGGTGATTTGGCAAACTTCTGCTTTTCCTTTTCCTTTTCCTTTGAAAGCGGACAGGTTGGTTTGCCTGGCGGTTCCCTGACAGCCATTTATTTTTCCGACTCCGTTCTCCATCGGGAGCTTGACTTTTGATGAACACTTAAATTTGTATAATAATAAAGGTTAAAACCATTATTTTATACTATTAGTGTCATCAAATTACCTAACTTATTTATAACTACACTTAATTGTTAAACTTTCTATTTTGATGCAGGTTCAGTGTAATGGGCATAACTTTGCACTCAAATATCCAATCACTACGTTCTTGATAGTGTTGGAAAGATAACTCATAGCCCTATAAGTTTGGTTTGTAAACTCTTATCAGATTTGGACTCCTTTGAAGACAAATATTGGATTATCTTGGGCTGGTTTGCATGGCCGCGTCAATTGGGCAGTCTTCACTCTTTGGGCCATAACTTTCTCCAGAAATTTCCAAATATTATGAGTCTTATCATTCTAGAAAGATAAGAGAATTATCTACAACTTTGATGTTTATCACGAGATCAAATTGTCAAAGGAACGGTGCCTAATTTGGTGGACACGTCGGTGCATGTGTGGAAGACACCAAAGTTGACAACTTTACCTTACCAAATTCAATCAACTTGCATTAATTTATTCCTACCATTTTTGACTTGTTTGCCTCTCAATGTGTCTATAAATAGAGGCCTTGTAAAAGCTTGAGGGCAGCTTGGGTTCCTTGCCAAGTTCACCTTACATTGTTGTATTGTTGAACTTTTGTGATAATCTAATTTCTCTCTTGCTCATTTTATTTCTTTTACTTGTTTTCTTTCTTCTATCATGAGTAGCTAAATTCTCTTTTTGCTAAGGTGAAGGGTGAAGCTCTTGGTATGTGAATAAAGATTTATTTAACTCTTAACATGGTCTTAAAGTTTATATTCATTTGTGTAAATTTATCTACATGTTTTATATTATTTTTCTTATTTAATTGAATTTTCATCTCTTACTCTTATGTGAAGTGGGGATCTTGACTTATTGTAGACAATTCTTGGCACAATGAATACTTGAATCCGTCTAGAACCGCATGGTTATACCTGCATCTGGTAAAGGAATCTTGATTTATGGTAGTTGATTGGCACAATAAGTACTTGAACCCATTTAACATAAAGAGTGTAGAGTACCCATTGTAATATAACTAAAAGAAAAGAAATATAACTTGATAGATGTGTAAAGAACTTAAATGGTCTAACTTCCGATTGGAACCTCCTTTGTGTGTGGATTCCAATTGAGTGATAAAAAAAGAGTTAAATATAACTTAAACCATATACCAAGAGTGGAACCTCTAACCTTAGCATATTTTAATTTAATTTATTTCACCATTATACCTACCTTCATTTTATAATATTTTTTTTCCTATTATATTTTCCTTGTAGATTTTTGTTGGTTTTTGCAGGATCTAAATCTTCTTCCTCTTGGATTAACCCCGGTCTCACCGGGTTAATTTATTACTTTGACACTCCTGCACTTGGGAGTAGAAATCCATTTTCTGGACGTGTCAAGTTTTTGGCGCCGTTGCCGGGGAAGTATCATTTGGTGTCCAAAACCATCAAAATTCTTTTCATCTTTTTCATTTTCTTTTTCTTGTAAATAATATTATTTTTGGTGTTTTTGTTTTCTTTTATTCTGTTTCATTTAAGATTTGCATGAGAGCTTGGTCACGTACACCGACTGGTAGACTTGTTAGGAGCTCCCCATCTTCATTTGAAAATATGGCAGAAAACGAAGTTGAAAGAGTCGCTGATCTCGGGGACAATCGTTCCCAACACAATGATCATGCACAACCTAGAACACTTAGAGACTACATGAACCCCACAAGAACTAGTGCTCCATCATGTCTAGTTTTTCCTCCAGATGCATCTCATTTTAACTTTAAGTCGGGTATTATTCAACTTCTATCCAAATTTCATGGATTAGATGCCGAAAACCCATACCTGCATTTGAGAGAATTTGAGGAAGTGTGCAACACTTACAATGACACAAATTGTAGCATGAACACCATCAGACTAAAGCTTTTCCCTTTCTCTTTGAAAGATAAAGCTAAAACATGGCTGCACAATCTTAGGTCTAGATCTATTGGTAATTGGGATGAAATGCAGGAACAGTTCTTGAAAAAGTTCTTTCCTCATCATAGAACAAATTCCTTCAAAAGACAAATTACCACTTTCAGCCAAAAACCAGGAGAGACCCTTTACCAATGTTGGGAGAGGTACAAAGAATTGCTTAATTCTTGTCCTCACCATGGTTTTGAAACATGGAGACTAGTCACACACTTTTACGAGGGTTTAACACCCCAAGGTAGATAAATGGTCGAAATGATGTGTAATGGAGAGTTTGGAGATAAAGACCCTGAAGAGGCACTAGACTACCTAGACCTATTAGCAGAGAATGCTCAAAATTGGGACATTACAGGTACCCAAGAGGCACCGAGCAAAGCTCAAGCCTCTACATCTAGTGGAGATATTTACAACCTTAGGGAAGAACATGACATTCAAGCCAAATTTGCATCTCTAGCTAGAAAGGTCGAAGCCTTAGAATTGAAAAAGAGCGGTCACCTAAAATCCGCTCAAGAAATTGTGTGTCACATATGTGATACCAATGACCATTCAACTAAGGAGTGCCCAACTCTGCCTGCATTCAAAGAATGTCTCCATGAACAAGCCAATGTCCTAAACACTTTCAAAAGGCCAAATCCTAACCCATACTCACAGACCTACAATCCAAGTTGGAGAAATCACCCAAACTTCAGTTGGAGGAATGATAATCATGCACAATCTTCACAACCACCACATTCTCAAGGTCACCAAAACTTTCAAGGCACTCAAGGTTATGCACCTTATGTCCCACAGTTTAGGAAAAACCTTGAGGAAACATTGCACTCATTTATTGAAAAGCAAGAGACCATTAACAATCAAACTTCACAAACCTTGTCCGATTTAAAAGACACTTTTGCTAAGATTGCCTCAACACTCACCATCCATGAAAAAGGAAAATTTCCTTCTCAACCTCAACCAAATCCTAAGGGTCAATACAATCTAGAAGAGGGTAGTTCAGGAAGTCAACACATGGACCAAGTTAAATCGGTCATAACTCTTTGCAATGATAAGATTGTCAAAAAATCTATTCTTGATCCTTGTGAGAAAGATGATAAGTCTATCTCCAAGAGTAAGGAAGGGGTTGATGAGCTTATACCTAGCCAAGAAAAGACCAAACTCCCACCTGTAGCCCCATTTCCTCAAGCATTGAACAATCCAAGGAAATTGAACCACAATCCTGAAATTTATGAAATTTTCAAACAAGTGAAGGTCAATATTCCTTTGTTGGATGCTATTAAACAGGTTCCTTCTTATGCAAAATTTTTGAAAGATTTGTGCACTGTGAAAAGAAAATTGAATGTGAAAAAGAGAGCCTTTTTAACAGAACAAGTAAGTTCGATTCTTCAAAACAATAATTCTATGAAATATAAGGACCCTGGTTGTCCCACAATTTCATGCATTATTGGAGAGCATAAAATTGAACAGGCTTTACTTGATCTTGGTGCTAGTGTTAATTTACTTCCATATTCAGTTTATCAAGAACTTGATCTAGGTGAGTTAAAACCAACTTCCATAACTCTTTTACTTGCTGATAGATCAATTAAAGTGCCAAGAGGGATAGTGGAAGATGTGTTAGTACAAGTCGATAAATTCATATATCCTGTGGATTTTATTGTCTTGGATACACAACCTGTTGCTAATGGGTGTAAACCAATTCCTGTTATTTTAGGCCGCCCATTTTTAGCAACCTCTAATGCTTTGATTAATTGCAGGAATGGCGTAATGAAGATGACATTTGGAAATATGTCACTAGAGCTTAATGTTTTCAACATGTGCAAACAACCACAAGATGAAGGTGATGAAAATGAAGAAGCAAACATGATTGAAGCTATTGTTGAAGATCATCTTCAAGCAGGGAGTTCTTCTGATCCTCTGGAAACTTGTTTAGTTAATTCATTTGAGTCAAGCATGCAGCTAGATCCTACTGTTTCTAATATATGTTCGTTGCTTGATTATACTCAGGTGATGGAGAACAAAGGTTAGAAGCCGAAATTTGAAGAATTGAGACCTGTCAATGAAAGTAAACAAGAAGAAGTACCCAAACTAGAATTGAAGCCATTACCTGAAGGACTGAAATATGCATTCCTTGGTGAAGAACAAACTTACCCGGTGGTAATTTCTTTAACTCTTACCAACGAACAGGAAGGTAAATTGATAGAGGTACTTAAAAGGCATAAAAATGCAATTGGGTGGACTTTAAAAGACATAAAAGGCATTAATCCGTTAATATGTACACATAGAATACATCTAGAAGATAATGCTAGAACATGTCAACAGCCCCAAAGAAGATTAAATCCACACATGAAAGAGGTAGTAAGAGGTGAAGTTCTTAAGCTACTTGATGTAGGAATTATCTACCCTATTTCTGATAGTAATTGGGTAAGTCCAACAAGTAGTCCCTAAGAAATCTGGAGTCACAGTGGTAAAAAATGAAAAAGGAGAGTTAATACCAACACGAGTCTCATCTAGTTGGCGGATGTGTATTGATTATAGAAAATTAAATGCGGCCACTAGAAAAGATCATTTTCCCTTACCATTTCTTGACCAAATTCTAGAAAGAGTGGCAGGACATCCCTACTACTGTTTTCTTGATGGGTACTCAGGTTATTATTAAATTCCCATAGCACTAGAGGACTAAGAAAAGACAACATTCACATGTCCCT
Organism: Xanthoceras sorbifolium; assembly: GCA_003430845.1. Taxonomy (NCBI): domain Eukaryota; kingdom Viridiplantae; phylum Streptophyta; class Magnoliopsida; order Sapindales; family Sapindaceae; genus Xanthoceras; species Xanthoceras sorbifolium. The sequence continues at coordinate 10,022,966 of CM010617.1, read as the reverse complement.
TTGGCACCTTTGCATTTAGAAGGATGCCTTTTGGCCTTTGTAATGCTCCTGCGACATTTCAAAGATGTATGTTGAGCATTTTTAGTGACATGGTTGAACATTTTTTAGAGGTTTTTATGGATGATCTAACAGTGTTTGGAAATTCATTTGATAATTGCCTTGAAAATTTAGAAAATGTCTTAAAAAGATGTGAAGAAAAAAGTTTGGTGTTAAATTGGGAAAAATGTCATTACATGGTCACCTCTGGAATTGTCCTAGGACATGTGGTTTCTTCTAAGGGAATTGAAGTTGACAAAGCAAAAGTTGAATTAATTGCCCATTTGCCTCCACCAAAAATGGTTAGGGATGTTCATCTTTCCTAGGCCATGCAGGATTTTATAGGAGATTCATTAAAGACTTTAGTGCAATATCTAGACCTCTTTGTAATCTCTTAATAAAAGATGCACCATTTGACTGGACTCAAGATTGTCAAAAATCTTTTGATAAGTTGATTAGCCTTTTGACAACTGCTCCTATCATGCAATCCCCTGATTGGTCTCTGCCTTTTGAGTTGATGTGTGATGCTAGCTATTTTGCTGTCGGTGCCGTGCTAGGGCAAAGGAAGGAAGGTAAGCCTTATGTCATTTATTACGCAAGTAGAACTTTGAATAGTTCACAAATGAATTATACTACTATAGAAAAAGAATACTTGCTGTAATATTTGCATTAGACAAATTCCGATCTTATTTAATTGGCTCTTCAACTATTGTTTTCACTGATCATGCTGCTGTGAGGTACTTAATGTCTAAACAGGATGCCAAGCCTAGATTGATACGTTGGATTTTGTTGCTCCAAGAATTCAACATCACAATCAAAGATAAAAAAGGAGCTGAAAATGTTGTTGCATATCATTTGTCAAGACTTACAACAAACTCATCCTTGGACATAACACCTATCAATGACTCTTTTCCAGATGAGTTTTTATTTTCTATTAGTAAAATGCCATGGTATGCTAACATTGTCAATTTTCTTGTAACAGGAGAGATGCCATCTCAATGGACAGCACAAGATAAGAAAAAGTTTCTGACATAGGTTAGAAATTTTTATTGGAATGACCCATACCTGTTCAAGTATTGCCCTGATCAAATTTTTCGTAGATGCATACCCGACAATGAGGTAAGTAGTGTCATTAAATTTTGTCATACAGAAGCATGTGGGGGTCATTTTTCGTCAAGGAAAACGGCTGCAAAAATCTTACAATGTGGATTTTATTGGCCAACTCTGTTCAAAGACACCTACACATTCTGCAAAACTTGTGAAAATTGTCAAAAATTGGGGGCCATTTCTAAACGGCACATGATGCCCCTAAACCTTATACTTGTCATTGAAATATTTGATTGTTGGGGGATAGATTTCATGGGCCCATTTCCATCATCATTCGGTTTTGTTTACATTCTAGTCGCAGTTGACTTTGTCTCCAAATGGATCAAGGCAATTCTATGTCGAAATAATGACCACAAAATAATTGTCAAATTTTTGAAAGAAAATATTTTGAGTCGTTTTGGAATTCCTCGAGTCATTATAAGTGATGGGGGAACACATTTTTGCAACAAAGTCTTTGAGTCTCTAATGAAGAAATATGGGATTACACACAAAGTTGCTACCCCTTATCACCCTCAGACAAGTGGACAAGTTGAACTAGCTAATCGAGAGATAAAACAAATTTTAGAAAAAACGGTTAATCCAAATAGCAAAGATTGGTCACTTAGACTAAACGATGCACTTTGGGCTTACCGTACTGATTTCAAAACATCTTTGGGTATGTCACCCTATCGATTAGTTTATATGAAACCTTGTCACTTGCCTGTGGAACTGGAGCATAAAGCTTACTGGGCTATCAAAACTTTTAATTCAAACATTGATGATGCTTGCAAATTACGTAAGCTACAACTGAATGAACTTGAGGAATTAAGAAATGATGCATATGAGAATTCGAGAATTTATAAAGACAGAACCAAAGCCTTTCATGACAGATCAATTTTAAGAAAAACATTTGATGTTGGGCAAAAAGTTTTAATTTATAATTCTCGACTTCACATATTCCCTGGAAAATTGAGATCTAGGTGGAGCGGTCCATTTGTTGTGAAACATGTGTATCCTTATGGGGCCATTGACATTGAAAACCCTAAGAATGGTAACGTGTTTAAAGTGAACGGTCAAAGACTTAAACCATTTCTAGAAAATCAAGTTTTCGAAGAAGGGACTCTTCCTCTTTCAGACCTATGTTATGAAAACCATTGATATGATTTGAATTGGGTTTGCATATTTCTTTCTAACTCTAATATTTTGTGATTGCAGGCTAATTTTGTATTTTTCTTTTTCTTTTTCCTTCTTCTATTTTCCCGGTTAAATGGCAAATAACGGTACTCCGTGACTTTTCAAGTCGGTGTTTTCAGTCTCCCATAATAGCTGAAAAAAAAATAAAAAAAATAAAAAAAAAATCTTGCTTTATACATTCTCTTTTCTCTCTTTTCTTTTTCGCAAAAATGGAAGAAATCCTCGAGAAATTGAAAAATCGTTTTCCCTTACTTCCTCTAAAAGCTTTGATGAAAATTTACAAAGAACGGTCCGAAAGATTAAGAATGCTAATGTGCAAGGGCATCCCTGTTGAGGTACGTTGGCTGATTGAAGCCAAGGTAAAATTGGCAGGTGAGTTCTCTGATTCATTTATTACTTACATGCCTGGTCTGGGTAAAAGCAGTTACGCAAAAAAAAGAAGAGCAAAGAAATTGGGTGTATGTTAAAAGTGTGCTCGCACGACTTGTGACACACGCTGTCGTTCTCTTGGAATGGTGTCTGTAAATCGAGAAGATAAAATACAATTCATTAAGGATGGCTTGAGTAAGGAGTCATTAGACAATATTTTGTTGACTCTTGAGACGCATCCTAGTGGATATGTGCATATTGCAATTCTTGCTTTATGGAATCAATTTCAAAAAGAACAGGAGCGATTCAGTCTTGGGAATCTGACTTTAAAAGACCCTATTTACCAATTTATAAGAAAATTGGATGGGAAGCCTATCCTCGACCCATAGAGGGCGTTCAAGCCGTTTCTGGACGTAAAACCAGAGGAAGATGTGAAGCACAATCACAACTACTTGTACAGATACAGGTCAACCACTCTTTTTGACATTTTATACTCTAGACTGACACCCATCTGCCATTGCAGACCTAGTCATATAGCTTCCATGATTTTATATTCTTTATGGGCACTATAAATGACACTTCTCTATCTTCTCCAGTTCTCACAACCCTTCAAATTTCCAAAAAAAAAAAAAAGCGTGCATAACAATGGCAAACACCATCTCACGCCGCTTTACCAATATTTGTGTCTTTTGTGGGTCTAGTTCTGGTAAGAATAAAGAATTTGAGGAAGCTGCTGACCAGCTTGGTAAGGTATTAGCAGAGAAAAAGATTCATCTAGTTTATGGCGGAGGTAACCTTGGGTTGATGGGTGGTGTCTCAAAAGCTGCTTATGATGGCGGCAGTCAAGTTTTGGGTGTCATCCCAAAAGCTTTGAGTGTGGGGGGTGTTACAGGAAATACAATTGGGGAAGTGTAGATTGTTTCAGACATGCATGAACGCAAGGCTGAAATGTTTAGTCATGCTGATGCATTCATAGCCTTACCAGGGGGATTTGGAACCTTAGAGGAACTCTTTGACGTCACCTCATGGGCCCAACTCAAAATCCATCAAAAACCAATAGGCTTGTTGAATATTTATGGTTTTTATGATGGTCTGTTGTCTTCCCTAGATCATGCTGTGGAAAACCAATTTATCTCACCTCTAGCTCAACGTATCATTTTCACTGCTTCTAATGTTCATCAATTGATTGAACAATTAGAAGCTTTTATTCCCGAATATGACATTGCCACATCTAAGTTAGATTGGTCAGTTGCTGAGGGTAGCAAAAAGCGTAGATTGGCTTGACCTATGTATTTTGTTTTTCCTTTCTTTCTTTCCCATTTTTGTTTTCAATAAATATGTTATTTTTAGCTTGTTCTAGTATGTTACAGGTTTTTCTTTTCATTAATCTTTGATTCAGGTAATTTCTTTTACACTCTCTCTTTATCTTTAGACATTGAGGACAATGTCTTTATTTGGTTGGGGGGAGGGATAGTTGATAATATTTGTGATAACTTTTATGATTATTTATTTTTATGCTCAAAAAAAAAGGAAAAAAATAAAATAAATAATAGGTGTTATCATTTCTTCTCGAATTTTTTTAAATTTATTAAGAGACTTCACTATTCATCTTAGTTTGACTATTCAAATCTATGAACTCTCAAATATAAATTAACTTTCATGCTCATATACCCAAAGCAAGTGTTCATAAACTACTCTTCTCACACACACACTTTGACATTTGATCATGGGTTGCAAATTGAAGATTATTAAGAGTCTATTCTTGTGAGTTAACAAAATCAACAACCAAAGGTAGTGAATCCTCTTCTTCCTCTCTTGCTCATTTTTTTAAAAAAAAAGGTAATAATAAATTATGGATACGTTTGGTTTCGAAGCCTTCTTAACTCGAGTAATTAAGTCCGTAGGGGTGTCTCAACACCTAATGCCCTAAGGTCAACTGATCTGGGAGCCATTGACCTAAAGCTCGCTACATGGGTTAAGAAGAAAGCTTAAGGGAACTAGACATTGCACTATCCACTATTACTATATAAATCTGGTTACATTTTAACCCGAGTGATTAAGTCCGTAGGGGTGTCTCAACACCTAGTGCCTTAAGGTCAACTGATCTGGGAGTCATTGGCCTAAAGCTTGCTACATGGGTTATGAATGTACTATATATCTTCTTCTTAAAAAAAAAAAAACAGAGAGAGAGAGAGAGAGGGGAAGAAATACATTGCTCTGCCTAAGGAAGTTATTTTGGAAGAAACATTAGAATAGAACTTTGATATTTTCGGTGAAGCCCCATGAACTTATGTCAACTTATAATGAGCACAAAGAAGGTTTGTCAATATCTTGTTTAAGGGTACATGTTGCACACAAAAATGAAGAAGACAAATTAAATATTTTTGTCGAGAGTTCATCTATTTGGATAGAACAAACGGAGAATGGGTAAATGAAGACTTAGATATAAATTTGAAAAATCATTATGAAATGATAACGTTTTAATTGCTAGAGACTAGCAATAAGCTGGTTGGGGGTGTGATGAACACTTAAATTTGTATAATAATAAATGTTAAAACCATTATTTTATACTATTAGTGTCATCAAATTACCTAACTTATTTATAACTACACTTAATTGTTAAACTTTCTATTTTGATGCAGGTTCAGTGTAATGGGCATAACTTTGCACTCAACTATCCAATCACTACGTTCTTGATAGTGTTGGAAAGATAACTCATAGCCCTATAAGTTTGGTTTGTAAACTCTTATCATATTTGGATTCCTTTGAAGACAAATATTGGATTATCTTGGGCTGGTATGCATGGCCGTGTCAATTAGGCAGTCTTCACTCTTTGGGCCATAACTTTCTCCAGAAAATTCCAAATATTATGAGTCTTATCATTCTAGAAAGATAAGAGAATTATCTACAACTTTGATGTTTATCACGAGATCAAATTGTCAAAGGAATGGTGCCTAATTTGGTGGACAAGTCGGTCCATGTGTGGAAGATACCAAAGTTGACAACTTTACCTTACCAAATTCAATCAACTTGCATTAATTTATTCCTACCATTTTTGACTTGTTTGCCTCTCAATGTGTCTATAAATAGAGGCCTTGTAAAATCTTGAGGGCAGCTTGGGTTCCTTGCCAAGTTCACCTTACATTGTTGTATTGTTGAACTTTTGTGATAATCTAATTTCTCTCTTGCTCATTTTATTTCTTTTACTTGTTTTCTTTCTTCTATCATGAGTAGCTAAATTCTCTTTTTGCTAAGGTGAAGGGTGAAGCTCTTGGTATGTGAATAAAGATTTATTTAACTCTTAACATGGTCTTAAAGTTTATATTCATTTGTGTAAATTTATCTACATGTTTTATATTACTTTTCCTATTTAATTGAATTTTCATCTACTTTTCTTATTTAATTGAATTTTCATCTCTTACTCTTATGTGAAGTGGGGATCTTGACTTATTGTAGACAATTCTTGGCACAATGAATACTTGAATCCGTCTAGAACCGCATGGTTATACCTGTACCTCTGACCAAGGATTCTTGATTCATTGTAGACAAACAACACCATAAATACTTGAATCCGTCTAGAACCGCATGGTTATACCTGCATCTGGAAAAGGAATCTTGATTTATGGTAGTTGATTGGCACAATAAGTACTTGAACCCATTTAACATAAGGAGTGTAGAGTACCCATTGTAATATAACTAAAAGAAAAGAAATATAACTTGATAGATGTGTAAAGAACTTAAATGGTCTAACTTCCGATTAGAACCTCCTTTGTGTGTGGATTCCAATTGAGTGATAAAAAAGAGAGTTAAATATAACTTAAACCATATACCAAGAGTGGAACCTCTAACCTTAGCATATTTTAATTTAATTTGTTTCACCATTATACCTACCTTCATTTCATAATATTTTTTTTCCTATTATATTTTCCTTGTAGATTTTTGTTGGTTTTTTGCAGGATCTAAATCTTCTTCCTCGTGGATCGACCCCGGTCTCACCGGGTTAATTTATTACTTTGACACTCCTGCACTTGGGAGTAGAAATCCATTTTCTGGACGTGTCAACTTTGAGGCAGTAGGTGGCAGTTATTGCCCTTGTCTTGTTAAGGAAGGGTCTCCCCAGTAGTGCATTGTAGGGCCAGTTTGGTATATCCACCACCACGAATTCCAACAAAACCGTCTTTCTACAAAGTTTGGTACCGATTCGCACTGGTAACATTACTGTCCCCCATGGCCTGATTTCTGACCCGCCAAATGCACGGAGTGGCGTGTCAAACTGTTCCAAGTCCTTGCGTTGGATACCTAGTTGTTCGAAAACGGATAGGTGGAGGATGTCGGTGGAACTTCCATTGTCTATCATGATTCTGCGCACGTTCCTGTGCGCGATTTGGAGTTCCACAACTATCGCATCATTTGGTTTGGCGTTGATTCCCAGACCGTCTTCTACAGTGAACGAGATAGGGTCTCAACCTTCTCGCAGTCTTTTCTCGTCTCCTTGCACGGAGTTCACAGTTGAAAATTCCCAGTGTTGGAATGCTTCCCGGATTTCTGACTTTCTTTCCCTGTTCCTAGCACTCGTTCCTGGGCCCCCATGTATGGTGTTGATGGGGCTAGCCTTTGGGCTTTCCGATCGTCTGTCAGGTTTTTTAGGGCTTCGGGGGCGACCCTGTCTCGCAAGTCCCCTTGGGCACTCTGGTCCCTTATCTGCTGGTTCTCTTGGTTGCCTTTGAGTGTTGTCGCCATCCCTCCTTACTATGAACTCCTTCAGGTGTCTGTCTCTGATCAGGTTTTCGATGTGATCCTTGAGTTGGAAACATTTAGAGGTGTCGTGGCCATGGTTGCGGTGGAAACGACAATATTTATCCTTATCTCTTTTTTGGGGAGCCGACATCATTTTTCCGGGCCATGTCACTATCCCTATATTCTGTGCAACTGACAATATCTCCTCCTGTCCTCGTGTCAAAGGCGTATATCGATCAAATCTTCATTCAGGCCTCCTTGTTTCTCGCTACCGGTTATTGACCTCTCGGCGATCATCTCTAGGACCTTTTCCTTTGAAATGGTCACTGCTTACTCTGTTGGGATAATTTCTTTGGCGTTCTGGTTCGTTAGGTTGTCCTCCATGTACTAGATTGCCGCATTGGGCGATCTCTTCTTCTTCAGCACGCACATAGTCAGTAGTTGTTTCTACCATTTTCGGGTAGGTCTTTGGTTGTTGTTTTCTCAAATGGAAAGAGAACGCTCCGCTTTGCAGCCCGTTGGTGAATATGTTTATAGCAGCAGCGTCGTTGAAATCCTCTACCTGGACTGCTTCTCGGTTGAAACGGGATAGGTAGGTTCTGATGGGCTCCCCATTTCCTTGCTTTACCGAAGATAAATGAGATAGGGACTTCTTTCGCTGAACGCTTCCCATGAACTGTCGGGAGAAAGCGCGGCCAAATTGTTTGAAACTATCGATGCTTCGTTGGGGGGGGAGCTGTCAGAACCAGCTCCCAGCGAGGTCTCCAAAGGTGATTGGAAAAGCTTGGCACAACAGTCGATCATCCTTTGTCTGGGTACCCATGAGGGTGGTGAAACGGGATATATGTTCGACTGGGTCCCTGTCTTCCTTATACTCCATGACATTTGGCATTTTGAAACTCCTCGAGAACCTCTTTGCTAATACTTTATCAGTAAACTTATTTGTCGTCGCTCCGGTATAGTCGGCTGGACATTTGGAGCTGGGTCCTTTTCGACGGACTTGCTCAAGTCCTTCCTTCAGTTGTTGGATTTCTCTTCGCATGGACTCTCTCTCGTCGGTCGATGCTTCGCTGGGACTTGTCAGGCGACTTCTCAGCGTGTTCATTGAGCTTTCGTCAGCTTCGCTATTGTCTGACTGCCATTTTATTTTAGTTGGCTTTACCTTCGAGACAAAGACGTGTTTTCTCTTGCTTTCTCTGCGGCGTTTCCTTTGGCGTCGTCTCGAATCTCCTTTTGTTGATGAGTTGCCTATAGTTTGAGATGAGGATTCACGTGTGAAAGAAGCTGAAAGGGGTAGTACCTCCTTTCCCTTGACTCTGCTGCGTTTATCGATGTTTCAGTCATTGGGTCCCTTGCTTCCTCATTGTTTCCCTCTAAGGGGGGGTGATCCTGCTACCCACTATTTTCATTAGTTTTTGGAGGTGATACTCCGCTTCGTCAGCGTCTTTGGTCGATATCACTGTGGACGGGGTTACAGGAGGAGGTTGGGACGCTGCTGGCACGCTGTCGGGTATGATGAACCCAAGGAGGGTCTGCCTTATTAGAGATAAAGGATTCTCCGAGATGGTCGTTTGCTAGGGGCTGCGCTTCTTTTCTGGATTGACAGAGTCCATGACAAGGTTTCCTCAGAAGAATGTGCTTCAGCCCTCGTTCTAGCGCCAAATTGTTGACGGTAAAAAATGGATTCTACAGTCAACGAAGGTCAAAGAAACCAAATAAGGGGATTATTAGCTTGGTCAGGTGATTGGAGTAAGATTGCCTGAGATATCTGTCTCCCGTTTGAGGCTTCCTTGGGGAGACACCGTGGTCGCAGGTAACGTTCTCGCAGCAAGCTTATGCGCTCCTGCGACCTCTAAAGTTAAACGATGCCGTTTTTGAGAGATGAGAGGAAACAGTCCTTCCTCTTTCCTTTTCTTGATGCTTGGTTGCTTAGGTGGCAGTTTTCTAAAAGATTATACTCATAACAGTATGCATGATGGATGGTCGGATTCTCAAAGAAGACCCCTAATTAACATTATGGCAGTTTGTGAGAGTGGACTCTTACGCCTTTTTGTACCGTAAGTATACGAGATAGGCACAAATAATAATGTGTGAGTAAATTATCGTCTTCATAGGGATATGTAGGTGTTGAATACTAAAATTAACCAAGTCTATATCTATTTAAATAAATCAAAATGGTTACAAAAATAATTAATTAAAACTAAATAAAACGAAATAAAAAGTGAGACTTGGATAGAAGGGAGAACTACCTAGGATTTCCGACTTCACTAATTATGTCTTAATGAATGGAAATAAAAATGTAATGAACATGAGTTATTATCGGTTGATGATCGTGTTAACTAAATTATTCAAAGTCCTCTATTGAGATAAATCGAACATATTCCCACATACACTAATATCCTATCTCTCGATGAATATCCAACTGTATGAGAATACATTAATAATAATAACACTAACAATGATCACACAAAATAAGTTAATATATCTCTATTTAACACCAAAATCATTGAGTATTTTAATGAACACGTTATGAGTGTCACCTCTCGGTTCATAACTCACAACAACAAAATAAACTAAATACAGACCATTACACTTAGAGGCATTATAAACAAAATACTCACTCAACCAAATAATAATTAACAACTAAAACAATTTATAAACCCATCCAAAATTCCATAAAAAGATCTATCATTATCCTAGCATATATATTTAGTTCTTAATCAAACAATTAAAACTAAATATTAAACCCGAAGTAAAAGTCATCCATATAAAAATAAAAAGAATACACATGAGCCAAAAAGAAAGAAAAACTCTTTTTGGATCGAGAATCGTTCGAAGTCACGTCTCTAGTCTCTTAGTAGCCATTCCTTCTCTCTTTTCTTCGTCTGCCCAAGCTCTCTCCCTTCCTCTCCACGGTTCTCCTTCAGTTTTCTATTTTCTTTCTCTTCGGGTCTGCTGGTTCTATCCCGAAGGCAGCTGTGCTATCTTTTTCTTCTCTTTTCCCGCAGCTCCAACCCTTTTTTCTCGCTGTGCTATCTTTTTCTTCTCTTTTCCCGCAGCTCCAACCCTTTTTTCTCTCTCCCTAGCTGCTGGTCTGCTGGTCCTCTTTGCACCAGCTATGGTCTTTCTCGTCTGGTGGCAAGCTGCTCACAGCCCCTGTCCAAAAGCGTTGTCCCAGTCTCATCCCAGCTCCCCCTCAAGGCTGTTGCGCGAGCTCCCTTTTAAATGCAACAGCTAGGATAGCTGTTGCATGGGCGCGACTTGCACGCAGGTCGCGCGCAAGTGGCTGCCAAAGTTAAACGGTGCAAAATGCACGGTTTAACTTAAGTTTTAAATTTTTTTTTTCTTTTCAGCTCAAAATGGCAGCGTTTCACTAAGTGTATGGAACAACTTTCTGAAATTGCGCTTTTGCCTGACTTTATGAGATGCTTATAGCTAGGTCCTTATTGCCAAGTTATGAAAATTGCACTTTTTCTCCAAAAATATATAACATCTTCACTTAGGTCCCTAAACCTGCACACTCAAGAAAAACATTAAAAACAATAAAAAATTACCTGGGAATAGAACAAAAGTAGGTAAAAACGGGTAAAGATGAAGGCCCATTTTTTATCAAGAAATGAAGCCAACATGGACCAATGTTCTTGAAAGCCATCAATTGTGAAAGAAAGTGCAAAGACAAGCATTTTACCTCCAACTTGCTCATTGAGTCCATTCGGCAAATTCGTCCACAAAATATAGTGTAAGTAATAACTGATAATGCTGCAGCTTGCAAGGCAGTGAGACTTCTTGTTGAGACAAAATTTCGACACATCTTTTGGACACCATATGTAGTCCACACCTTCAATCTTGCTTTGAAGAATATTTACTCACCATCGTCACATCTAATATATGATGATGTGATGGAACAATGTGGTTGGATTTTAAAGATTTCTAATGATGCTATGTTCATAAAAAAAATTATTATGAACCATAGTATGAGATTGTCCATGTTTAATAATCACTCCAAGTTAAAGTTGCTCTCAGTTGCTGAAACACGTTTTGCTTCTACAATGGTGATGCTTAAGAGCATATAGTAGTGAAAGATGAGATGTGTACAAAGAAGATGATATGGAGAAGGCGGGAACTGTGAAGGAAAAAATATTAGATGAATACTTTTGGGTTGATATTAACTATATAATTATCTTTACAGCTCCCATATATATGAGATGCTTTGGATGACCGACACAGATACACTTTGTCTTCACTTGGTTTATAAGTGGTCGGATTCTATGATAGAAAAAGTAAAGATTGCTATCTTTAGAAAATAACGAAAGCAATTAAATGAAGAATCAAGGTTGTTTGAGGAAGTGCATGGAATTTTGGTGGTGCGATGGACCAAAAGCAGTACATTATTCCATTGTTTAGCACATTCTTTAAATCCTAGGTAATATTCTTTAGAGTCTTTATTATTTGCACTTTATTAAATTTTTCTATTTTGCTTTTATCATTATATTTTTATGATTTGTTTTTACTACTATATTTCTAGGTATTATAACAAGCAATGGTTTGAAGAGTGTCCCGGTCGTATTGCTCCACACAAAGACATTGAGATTCAAAGGGAAAGAAAAAAAATGTCTTGAGAGATATTTTTCTGATAAAAGTGAGCAAAGAAGTGTAAATAAGGAGTATGCCACTTTTTCTGCATGCATTGAAGATTTTTCAAGTTGGGATTCTATAAATGATTGAGGTTTTATAGCTCCAGTAAAATGGCGGGTTGTTCATGGAGCTTTCATACCAACTCTCCAATCCATTGCTTTAAAGCTCCTTGGACAACCTTGTTGATCTTCATGTTGTGAAAGAAATTGGAGTATCTACACTTTCATACCCTCTATAGGGAGGAACAAGATAACACCACAAAGAGATGAGGATTTGGTATATGTGCATACTAATCTTTGCCTTTTATCAAGAAGATCCTCAACCTACAATGAAGGTATATCTCAACTATGGGATGTTGGAGGGGATGATTTTGATTCAATGGACATGGAGAATGCTAGAATACAAGATATTCCAGACCTTCTCTTGATGAACCGGACTTAGAGGCTATATTATTTAGTTCCGGTGACAATGTTAATATAGATGAATGAAGTTAGTTAATTAGAAATTAAGAATATGTATTATGAGTTTTATTTTTTTGGTTAAAATGATGTTTTATGAATTGACTGGTTTAATTATGAATGAAGTTATTTATGTTTTAAATATAAATATATGTTATTTTAATTATCGTATCATGATGTATCTTGTATTCTATTTTTTGGAGATTTGTCGTACCCCGATATCACGTCGTATCATATCCCTGTATCCTTATCCATGCAACTTAGGCTGTGAGAAATATCGAAGTGTATTGACGTCAAAGATCAATGGCTTTGTGGCTGAAAGAGGGTGACAAAGACACAAAGTTGTTTTTCACTCTAGAGTATCAATGAGAAGAAATCGTAACAGAATCAAGGGTCTTATAGATGAATAGGGGTGGTGGAGAGATCATTTGGAAGGAATGAAGAAGGTGATGATTGACTTTTATGGTAATCTTATTAACACATGTATTCCTTCAGCTAATGATCTGAATGTTGTGCTGGATGTTGTCCTTAAGAAGCTTGATGAAGGCATGAATAGAGTCATAGCTGCTAGGTTCACTATGGAGGATGTAAAGTTTGCTTTGAAGGGTATAGCTCTTTTGAAGGCTCTTGGGCCAAATGGACTCCCAGCTGCTCTTTATTAAAAGTATTAGGACATTGTGGGTGAAAAGATTGGTTGAGTTGTTCTTGTAGTCCTTAATTAGGGGGCCTCAATGGAGATTTTTAGTGAAGGGCTAGTGCCGTTGATTGCGAAGGTAATAGTGCTAGTCAGGGTTAAGGATAAAGGAGTATAAACCAATTAGCTTGTGTAATGTAACTTACAAGCTAATTCCTAAGATATTGGCCAACAAATTGAGGGGGTTTATAGAGTACATAATCTCATCCAATCATAGTGCTTTTGTTCCAGGGCACCTTATAACCTACAATGTGGTGGTGGGGTTCGAGTGCTTGTACTCTTTGAGAGGTAGAAAACAGGGTAAGAGGGGTAATATAGCCTTGAAATTAGATATGAACAAAGCATTCGATAGGGTGGAATGAGGCTTTATTATAGGAGTTATAGAGAGAATTGGGTTTGATGAGGGTTGGATCAATAAGGTTATGAAATATGTAACATCAGCATCACATTTCTTGTAACACCTCCTGACCCAATCCACACGGACTGAATCAGGAAGCGCTACTATATACTGAAATCTCTATTTCACTTTTATAAAACAATACTTTTAAAATTAAAATGTAAATTTTAATAATGACCCAATAAAATTTCTGAAAATTTCGCCAGAGTTTTCTCTATTTTTTTGACTTTCCAAAACCTATTTACAATTAAAATTCATAAAAATCAACACTTCTAAATTATCAAAGCACTTTTGCGCACCTTTCCAAATTTAGTGCAACTTGCCAAATCAATTTATCACAATATTATTCATAATTATTCAAATAACATAAACATAAAATAAAATATCTTCACAGCGGAAGTTCGTTAAATATGTACAAATATTTTCTGTATATGCATGTTGTATTAAAACATATATACTTATTACAAAAGGACTACCAAATATATAGGAACGATGTGACTCTGGACTCTGCTCCTGCAGTCTCTACTCTTCTCTGTCTTTGTCTCCCTTAAAACCTCTGTTACCTACGTGTGAGAAAACCCAACACGCTAAGCATATTGCTTAGTGGGTGTACACAAAATTGTATATATAAATATACTATATCAAATAATTCTATCTATTTATCGAAAATATAAATAACAAGTATATAAACAATATATGGGGCTCATGTCAAATCAAATTATATATATATATATATATATATATATATATATATATATATATATATATATTCAAAAAGTATAGTATTCAAAATCAATCAACAGACAAAATCTTCATAAGTTCTCAAATGCTTTCATATAACAAATCAGTTTTCATACTGGGCTCCTGACATACATAACATAAGTGTTCGGACTGGATTACTGGTTGTTCGGCATCGGACACTAACAGCGCTACCCGTCGAACATCATATCAGAGTTGGACACCAACGGAGTTACCCGCTATAAATGTCTCATATCAGATTTTCAGATTCAGATTCAGATCAAAGCTCCCTACCCTAGGACCGGCACTTGGGGCCTGCACTATCCATAGGGTGGTGCATCAGAGTATATCGGCACAGTACTGTTCAGAAAAACCCAATTGACATGTCAACCTCCTATATCCATATCCATGTTCATATACATCAGAGCCATTTCACAAATCACTTTCTTATATTCAAATTTAACTTTCGAATATTTCAAATCAATAAACATATTTTTGAAATCCAAATTTCAACAATAATCATAAAAGAAATATACAAAAATCATATACGAGTATATTTCTCAACTCAATAATCACATCAAATCATTCAAATATATTTCTGAAACCAATGTTCACATCAAATCAATTCAAAATTATATTCGAATATATATCACAAACCAAAATTAAATCAAAATGCCCCAAACTCATTTTTCGATATATTTCACAAACATTATATAATCAAAATCACCTTCAACTATATTTCTCATAACAATATTAGAATCAAAACGTATTAAAATCAATTCATAATATTATTTACAATCAATATTTCGGATATAAACTATATTTCGAGAATCCGCAATTCAGATCATTCCAAAATCAACTTCAAACTATAAACTATAATCAATATAATTCAAATAACTCAACATTAATAAAATTCAATCAATCTGAAATATTCTGGAAAACTAAAAATTCGAAAACAAGTATACACCGAACCTGGATAATTCCCCCAACACTTTTCTTTTCCTTTTCCTCTTCCTTTCTTCTTCTTCTTTTTTTTTTTCTTTCTCTCTTTGGCCGAGTTAGCTTCTGGTCCGGTTTTTGTTTTTGAGTTGCTGTGCCATTTTTTGTTTGACTATGTGTTTTTGTATTTGGCTTTTGTTTTTGTTATTTGGACAAGTGGAATTATTCCACTTGTCATATTTTTTCTATATATATATATATATATATTGGATTCATAAATCCTCCACTACCGCTTCAATATTCCTTTTTTTTGTTTGTTTGTTTGACCTTTCCACTAGCAATTTTATATATATTATATATCTTCTTAATTGTAAATTGCTCATTTGCATTTCTTAAAATCCTACAATGGCACAAATTTACTATTAATTACATTCCATCTCGATAATTATTCCAAAAATATTCCACATTTATCCAATTACCAAATTGACTTCACCAATATTCAATTGGATCCATTATCATCCAAATACACTATGAAAATAATATTTCTAATGGGAGTTAAATCGGTTAAAATATATATATATATATATATATATATATATATATATATATATATATATATATATATCGAATATATATACTTTCCACCAATTTAAATCACATACTTGACTGTTGCATGCTTAATAATAATTAATAATAATATTTTTTATAATTATAAAAAACTAATGGCGTTACATTTCTTTTTATTAAATGGAGAGATAAAATGCAAAGTGGTTCCTAAAAGAGGCTTAAAATAAGAATGCACATTATTTCCTTACTTTTTTTTTTGGTGTGATCAGAGGGGTTGTTTGCTCTATTCTATAAAGTTGAAAACAGTAGTGTTTTACATGGTATTAAAGTGGCTAGAGCCGCGATGGTCTCACATCTGTTGTTTGCATGTGATAGTTTGATTTTTGCAAAAGAAGATGTTGATGAATGTAAGAGTGTGAAGGAGATTTTGATGAAATATGAAGTTGTATTAGGGCAGTATGTGAATTTTGAAAAATATGCCTTATCATTCAGTCTAAACACTTCTCCAGAGTGTATAGAGGCCATCAAAGTCATGTATAATTTGAAAATTGTTTTGTGCCACGACAAATATCTAGGTCTCCCCTCAATGATCAGTAGAAATAAAAGACAATTGTTTAGAGCTGTGAAAGACAAAGTATGGCAAAAGCTTTAGGGTTAGAAGCACAAGTTGTTTTCAGTTGGAGATAGAAAATTTCTAATAAAGGCTATGGCACAAGCAGTTTCCACTTATGCCATAAGCTGTTTTAGGCTTCCCAGCTTTTTGGCAACTGAAATTCAAGGGTTGTATGCAGGATTGTGGTGGGGTTTCAAAGACAAAAGGAAGAAGGCTCATCGGGTTGCATGGAATAAGATGTGCCAGTCCAAAGAAAATTGGGGTATGAGTCTCAGAGCAGTTGAGACCTTCAACCATGCTTTGCTAGCAAAGTAAGGATGAAAGCTGATTAGTAATACCTCATCTCTTATGACTCGGATCCTAAAGCCATGTACTATTCTAATTCCTCTTTTCTTAGCTGTGTTTTGGGCCATAATCCTTCTTATGTGTGGTGAAGTATCTTTTAGGAGAGGGAGATCCTTTTAAAGGGGATTAGGTGGGGAATTGGGGATGGCCAATGTGTTTCAATCTATGAGGATAATTGGTTGCTTAGGGATGATATGTCAACATTTTATCTCCAAGAGTGTTACCCGATGGGGTGACAGTCTCGAGTTTAATTGAAAAGCCAAGACAGTGGAGTGAAGACGTGGTGAGGGGTCATTTCACTAAATATGAAGCAAAAATTACCTTGAATATCCCTTTGAGTTCTTTTCCTATAGAGGATTCACTTCTTTGGCATTTTGACAAGTGAGATGAGTTTTCAGTTAAAAGTGCTTACAAAGTAGCGTTGTATCAAAGGGATAAAAAAATTGTTTCTTGTTTTAAGGTCCTTTGCCTTTGTGGGAAAAACTGTGGAGTTTAAATATCCCTAAGAAGGTGAAAGTCTTTTGCTGGAAAGCTTGTAAAGAAGCTTTACCTACTTTGACACTTCTATATAGAAGGATATTGTGGAGTCACCTGTGTGCTCATTGTGTTTCGTTAGGATTAATCTGTGGATATGATTTAGGGTTGTAATCGTGCTAAGAAGTTTTGGAAGGAGTGCCCTGTGTTTCACATGCGGAAGAGTATCAAAATTAAGGATTTTAAGGATAGGGTCATTTGGCTTTTGTCTGAGGTGGAAGTTGATGTTGTGCTGCAGTTTCTAATCATGGCCTGGATGTTGGGGAGGGACAAAAATCTGATTTTGCATGGTGAGAAGAAATTCCAGGATGATAATTTCTGGCCAAATGCGGGCAGATTCTTAATGGATCTCAAGGAGGCTGATTGTTTGAGGTCTTCCCAAGTTCATTGTGCTGATCATGATGAAATAAGGAAGCGACCCGCTTGTACTAGTTTTAAGTTGAATGTAGATGCAGTTTTGGTGTGGTAGGAGGCAAGTTTGGTTTAGGGATTGTGGTTCGAAATGATCAGGGTTCAATCTGCTTAGTTGCTGTTGTTTGTGTTAATTGTGTTGATGTTGAGATTGCAGAAGCTAAGGCCTAGTTGAAGGTATTAAGTTGGCAATAGGAAGGGATCTACTTCCTTTGTCAATTGAATCTGATGCTCTAAATGTGGTTCATCTGTGGAACAATTCTCTTAGCTCTAGATCGGAGGTCGACAATATATTTGAAGAAATCAAATTGTTTTGTAATGCTTTTGATTTTAATCTTGTTTCTTTTATTCCTCGTAACTATAATAAAGTGGCACATTGTATTGTCAGAGGCCTCGTCTTTATTTTGCTTTGTTAGCTTGGATATTTCCTTCCCAAGTTGGCTGACTAATCTAGTTTTGGACGATTTTCATGTTGGTTCTAGCCCTTAATGGTTTTATAAAGCTTTTTTTAAAAAAAATAAAATAAAAATTGGTAGACTTATTACTTGCCATCAACTCATTGTTCACCAGAAAGGCATTAAAATTGGAAGTGAAATAAAAGTTTTCTTTCTTTCAGTGATTTTTTTAAAACATGTTCTAGAAAACTTTAATTAATATTATAATTTTAATTCTAAAGAAATGGGACAAGAAAGGTAAGACAGATTCAAGTTTGATGGAAATGTTCTAATTTGTTGATAAAATTTTTACAGAGTATTTTACCTTGGAGGAGTGCATTTTTTGTCATTTCTCCATAACATAATTCGATTAAAAAAAAGACAAAAATACAAAATGTGGTTTTTTTTCTTGTCATTTTTGTTGATTCTTAGTTTCCAATAGTGACAAAAGAGGAATATTTTGTTCTGCCTTATGATTAATATTGATTTTGTTTTGTATATCTGTATCTAGCCAGTATCTTTTCCAACCATTTCTGTGATGGAAAGACATACATTTTTTTTTTTTACTTGCTATTCTATAGAAACTATTTGCATTTGCTTCCCATGAAAGTTACTATTGTTCTTTGGTGAAAAACTTAGTTCAAAGCATGTTATAGACTTCTAATCTAACTTAAAAACTTGATTCTATAAACCCCATCTGTTGTGGCATAATTTATTCATAAACTTGTCTTGATTGCATTACAACATTTGTAGAAAGTTAAACCAGTTAACTTGCTTTCAATATAATCCTTAACAGAACATAGTTCAGGTCCAAATTTATTTTCTCCAAGTCTTTTTTGGCCACTTCTTGGGCTTACTTGAAACTTGAAGGGAAAGAAATGTTCACAGCGGCTCAACTACAATGGGATACTTATTTCTTGGCATCCGAACTAGCGTTGGCTGGACAGAGTCATCTTTCTCCAGTGTTCTCCACCTTTGACAAAACCATTGAAATTTTAGAATTTGGAAAATAGCTCCCCAAGCCATCTTCTACTTGTATTTTAAAAAAGATAGTTTTTAAGTAGCTAGTATTGCTCATCTTACTTGTATCTGCAGACCAGGTGATGGATGAAAATGGAGATTTCCAGTTTAGCCAGGTTCATTCCAGGACACATCCGGGGTCCACTGCCGAATCCCAGAAAGCTGAAAGGCTTGATATGAGCCTGCAAGTGACAAAACAAATTACAGTAGTAGTATTTCTCATTGTGCATTTGGAGATAGGGAGAAAAGGCAATCCAAAAATGAAATGAGCTTACATCAAATCTTGAGGGATCAAACTTGTGAGGATTTGGGAAAATTTCCTGATCATGGTGAATAGAAACAACGTCCAAGTTAATTGACCAACCTTCCTCGATTTTATATCCTGCAATACTCAAAAACAATTCAGTGACAACCATTCATATTTCTGCAGAAAAACAATATATATCGACATTTACTGTCCAGTTTACTGAGTCCTCATACCATCAATCTCGAAATCACCAGAAGTTTTTCTTGAAAACCAAGGCAATACTGTGGCTCTACGAAGAGTTTCATTGATCACCTGAATTTAAATATGGGAAATTATTATTAAGAATCAGCGAGTTTTCGATAGATCAGTTGTCCTAAAAGCATACAAGTATTGTTGTTATGGATCTCACTTTGGCAGTGTAAGGCATGTTATTAACTTCCGACCAGGTAAGGTTCGTTTCTTCCTTTCTGTTTGCTTGAATTTGCAGGTGTTCTTCCTGCAAAGCCACCACCAAGTTCTAGTCCAAGTTTCTAACAGAAACAAATAAAATTTCCAAAGAATGTTAAGTGAACATTACTCTGAGTTTATCCAAAACAGCAGGATTTTCTTCAAGGAATTTGATGAGCCATGTGAGAGCAGCAGTTGTGGTGTCATGACCTGCAACTAGCAGAGTCAATATATTATCTTTCAACTGCGTATCAGTTAGTTTATCTTCACTATCTTCTTCTCCATCTGCTGCTCCTTTGCTGTGTTTAATTAGCAGGGATTCTAGGAAATCTTGTTGGAAGCTTTTGCCACTTCTCCTCCTGTAAATTATACTGTTTAACATGGCATACATCCTGTCTCGAGCCTGATCAGATTCAACATTATATTAGAATAAAGATAGTTCTAATACTATGTTAAGTAATTGTGTGCGAAATCAAAAAGCTTAAACTTACAGGTAAATCTAAGCACTAATATTGAACTCTTAACATTATTACCTTGATACCGCGATAAAAAGCTGTTCCTGGGATTTTCAGAGGCAAGGATGCAAAAGAGGAAGAAATGAGTTTGAAATTGGCTCTGAACTTTTCTTGCTCCTCCCCGGCAGGTTCTAAGCTCATTGTCATGTTTCCTATCACTTTGAGAGTGAACTGCATAATTTCAATAGATTAATCACTCTCTTTGAATGTAACAAAGATTAGGAGACTAATAAATTTGTTTCATCAACTACAGTTAAGACTCAACTGTAGAAGCCTCTTCAAGAACCAAAACCGTTCGTCCAGGCCATTGGTCTAATGTTTCAATTGCCAGTTTGTTCATGAATTGAAAGTACTTTTTCAGGCCATCAACAGAGAGGGGCTCGGCGATCTTCCGTCTAAGCCGCTTGTGAGCTTCTCCACTGGTCTGGAGCAAGCTTGTTGGTCCCAGAACTTGGGTCCCTGTATAGAAAAGGTTCAATCTTACTACCCCATCTTTACCTGTCAACAGGATTTTGCTGGCTTCTCTCCCTGTCATGAAGACTGAGAATCTCCCCAACACAAAAGTCTTGAACACTTTTCCATACCTGACCAAAATTCATCAATATTTGAGATAACACTTTCTGAAAAAGCACTTGCTAAGTACTTTTTATATAATAATAATAAAAAAAAAAAAAAAAAAAGAGTAATTCAAGTGATTAATTACCTCTGCTGCCTTTGGTACATGAAGTTGTATATACCAGAAGGACTAGAAAAATTAGACAAAAAGGAGAAGCTTTCACCAAGCAAAGGCCAACCCAAGCTACCTGGTATTTGCTCCATTGCTTTTGGCGGCGAGGCCCATGAATATTGCACCAACAACAAAGCTGAAAGGACAAAGATGATTATCAGCAGCAGCGTGACTAATAAGAAGCTTGGCTCCATCTCATTCACACAAACAATGAAGTTGAATTTATCAAACAACATTGGCTTTAATTGGTATATATACTGTTCCTAATTGTATCGGTATTTACACCCATTTTTGGCTGCATGGTACGTGAAAAACAATTGGAGACAATTTATAACTTTACCTGACTGTCTAGATAGGATTCTTTTTTCTTTTTCTTTTTTTGAAATGCTGTGCCGTAACAATTGTCATTTACTATGTTTTTTTTATAAAAATAAAATATGATTATTTTCTAGTAGTTCCATTTAGGAGATGCAAACAATGCACACCAATTTTGGTCTAAACAGGTTGTGTGGCTCGTAATTTAAGTTGCATAAAGACCTCCAAAATTGCTTGATATGTTTTTCAGGTTTGTGAGCTATTATTGAACCAGGTCTGATTATTGTCAAGGTCATGTTTTCCGCAGAAAATGATGCAGACTGTCTACACCTGAAAAAAAAAAAGACAATATGTGACATTTACACTATAACGGATTCATGAATTACTAAAATTATGGTAGTTGTTAGACTAAAACAAAAGAAAATGGTCGATTTATGCGTGTCCTCTGTATATTGCCCAAGTAGAGTATGAGCAGTAGTGGTAGATGAAAAATATTACAGCAGCCGAAGCTGCTTTAAATCTTTAATTCTACTGTATTTGATGTACCAGTTCACACTGATCACTCATTTGCTGATTTGGCTTGTAATCCCAATGCTAAAATCTCCACTGGCCTTTTGTGTTTATTATGGCTCCACTCTTTTGTCTCGATCAATCAATGAGTATGAATATTGCAGTCTAGCCAATACTTACATTGCATGATTCAATCTCTTTTAATTGATTTGTTGTTTCCTTTACACAACACCCCCTTTGTTTGGAGTGAGAACACTAGTGCTAGTATCCTGTTCTTCATACTCCTTCAAAACATGTTCAACTTCATCTCCATCTCCTCACCAACCAACTTGATAGTCGATATGTTCCCACCACTGATCAAATTGTAATATTATGACAAAAGATCTCTCAAGTACAATTTCATACTATTTAAACTTACGGTGAGGTCCTTCAAATTAAGCTTGTAAGGATGTTGAAGATATTAAATCCTTAAAAACTAAATCAACATATAAGCATATTATTTATTCAAACACAAAGAAATAGCTGAGACATAATTAAGTTTTAAATTTATATTTTCTCAAAATCTTTATTTGTATTTCAAATTATATTCTGAATTATTATAAATAAAAAACAGTACTCAGCTAAGGTGATGTAATTGCTCAGTCTTTTATTTAAACTATTTTCTATTTCTTTTAAATTTTAAGTGTGAACTTTTGGACTAAATACGGTCTAGACCAAAAAAAAAAAAAAAGCACATCCATGCGGTGAGTTTCAATTATTTTTCAGAGTGGTTGGTATCTTGAGAGACTCATTCTTATTTTTATTTTATTTTTTAACGTTTAAACAATATTGGATTAATGAATTATTAAAATTATGTTAATTGTTAGATTCATCTAAATGAAAATACCGCGTGGATAGTCCACACTTGAAAATGACTAGTTAAAGCTTAATAT
This sequence comes from Xanthoceras sorbifolium, assembly GCA_003430845.1. Lineage (NCBI taxonomy): Eukaryota > Viridiplantae > Streptophyta > Magnoliopsida > Sapindales > Sapindaceae > Xanthoceras > Xanthoceras sorbifolium. Next base: position 10,000,066 of record CM010617.1, on the reverse strand, counting down.
TACTCTTCACTAACCAATCTAACTTTCTTCCAAGTGAGTTAAAAGAGTTTGTTAAAGAAGAGACGGCAAATGTTAAAAACAAAACAAAATGGTCCAATTTCATATCCAATGCAAGTCCTTTGTAATATTGAATGACATTGTTGCATTATTTTTCAGCAGTAGATAAAGAATATCACAGGAATCTGTTACACTTCAGAAAAGCGAAATCAAAACTCTTTATTTGATGTAACCAAAGTGCACATACTATAGGGTTGAAATCACCTTCAATATGCTGATAATATGTAGTTCAAGTCATACCAACTCCAGAGACTAACTTTTCAACAAATATAAAGACAGATAACCACCACTATCCACCCATCAATTATCATTACGACTTAAAACTTTTCTACATCATGTTTTGAGTAAAATCGCTATCCTATGAGTAACATAGCCATATGTGGACTGATACAAGGGACTGATCTGAGCAACACTCTTCACAACCTTTACCTGCAACACATATACACATTCTATATACACAAAGGTCACCCATTGTCACTTCATTTTCTTCTATTTCTGAAATATAGATTCCCGCCCAATGATGTTTCTCAACAGAAACTAGACTTTCTGGTTAAAGTCCATGAAGCTAGGGTGTGACTGCCCACGGAGAGTCGGATTGTTGGTTGTTGACTGAGGCATTTGTTGTTGGTGCTGCTGAGTCTGCTGGCCTCCGAAGTGATGTAAGGCAGGCTGGTGCGAGGGAAATTGGGGAGGTAGTGCTCTGCCAAAACGGTTCCCATTGACAGATGGAATCTGGCCAGTAGCTATCTTAAGCCGCTGCACTTCTTCTCTTAACGCTTCATTAAGAGCTGCAGACCACAAAAATGCTTATAAACACCAACCTACCACGAAATCTTCCGCTAAAATTCATTTTATGGCTTTTGGCCATAGCCATTCATTTAGAATCTTTACATGCTGTGCCTTTAGTTTTAATTTCCGTGATTTTAAAATATTCAAGAAATTTTATTTTGTCAGGTAATCTATGTGTCACATGCATGTGTGTGCATGACAGAAATGTCAGTTTTTCAGCCTGCATTCTGAATGACAAAAGATTGATAATTGCAATGGGTGATTTCAAATGCACCCTATAAAATAGCACAAAATTTCTACAAAACAAGCGTACCATCTCTAAGCTGTGCTTGTTGCTCCAAAGCTTGTAGCCGCAGTTTGAGTTCTTTATTCTCAGTTGTTAGCCCAGTGGTGTCTCTCTGCATCAGAGGAAACAATATACCCGAGCATTAATCTCTTCCTTCATATACTTCATTTTTTGTTTTTTTGTGAGAATGCATTTGGTGAGTATTCTCAAATTGTTACAGTATCCAGAAAGGTACAACAAAAAAAGGTTCTATCCTGACACTGGGAAGTTTCTCCAAAATAAACTGGTATAATTCTAAAGTCTACATCTATTTCTATAGATAGGTTAAAGCATACACCTACATCACGCATAATTAACTGAACAAGGCCAGAAAAGTACCTAATCAGCTGAAAATATTAACAAATAAGAGAAAGAAGTGGGGAAAATTGGAAAAGATGGAGAGCATTACCGAAACCGACAATAACTTGAGCACGAAACTCTTGTATATTTCTTTTGCTGTGTTAAACCTTTTAACTTTCCAACTAAAGAATTTATTATTATGGCAAACAAAGGAACAGAACCGCTTTATCAGTACATGTGTGCATGCACACCGTCTTTAGAATATCAATAGCTCTCGAAATATTTCAAAATTTTATTTCATGCTCTACATTATATAGCATCTGCACTTTTGCATATATGTATAACAAAACACCAAAAAAAGAAGTTCAGAATTTTGTGTTATAAGGTAGATATGGTAATTTCTTAACATGTCAATAAATAATTACAATAGCTCTTATCTGCCAGAATAAAGATTCATAATGAATTCTGCGGTCAAAAAAACATCATATAACTGCCATTACCAGTACACTAGATATAAACACTGAATCAAAAAACGGAAGCCTGGTCCAATGACAAAATTTGAGAAATTATTAAAATTTTGTTACCATATGAATTGCTATCTAACTACAGAAACTTAAATAAAGTATAGCAACGAGGAACCTCATCATAGGGCTCTAACATTTCCTCGTGGAACGGACATATTATATCTAAATAGAACTTCTTAAGTTACAGTTCTAACTAAAACACCAAGCATTGGTTCTGACTAATAGTTGGTCATGCGAAGAATGAAGATGCTTTATAATCTATCTTGGCTCCAGTGCGATCTAATTCTACATATGTTTGAAGAAGCCATCTTCTTTCTTTTCCCTCATTTTTTTCGTTCCATTCTTGTTCTTTTAAGACAAGACATTGGGAAAGGTAAGGTGCCAGCTAAGAAGTGGGTAAAGTTTATTAGAGGCTTGTACCATAGATCTTTAAACAAACACCATCTTATTCAAGGTTACCGGAATCTATAATTACAGGGGAGGGCACCCTCAATGTGTAGCTCGTTATTGCTCTGGGTATTAACCGGAGCTAAATATTTCCATTATTTTATGAAAGGTTATTGACATATACTACAAGTAAGAATTAACTTTAATAGAGTAGAAATCAGAATTCTAGTAAAAGAAAATTCATGGAAGCTAGAAAGCAGGAACTCTAAATTACCTATGCACAAGACAACTAGATAAGAAATGAGACAACTGTAATTATTATGTCCTAAGGGTGCGTTTGGTACATGGACGGGACAGAACAGGGTGGGACGGGACAGGACAGGACAGGACAGGACAGCTGTTCCATATTGTGTTTGGTATGTCTGGGACAGAACTGTGTACTGTACTGTTATGCGTTTGGTAAGGCTGGGACAGGACAGTACAAGATGTTTAAATGACCAGAGTACCCTTCTTGTCCTGTCTAATGTTTGTTACAACATATTAGTGATAAATGGGACAGGACAGAACAAAATTTGAATGTTTTTATTAAATAATTTTTATTAAATATAATCCATACCAAAAGAATATGGAATTCCATAAATAAAAATAGATGGATGGAGATTGTATTGAAAAGAAAATAAAAAAAAATGAATTTTTTATAAAATAACCAATTTAAAAAATTAAAATTTTTTATTTTGTATTTTTGTGTTCTTGGTGGATCTCCACACCAAGAACTCATAAACACAAAAAAAATATAATAATAATAATAATAAAATTTCAAAAGTATATATATATATATATGTATATATATATATATAAAATTTTATGATTCCTTCCATTTTTATTTTTTTGGTTTTTTCTATGCTTTCTTCATTTTTGTTTTTCTGGGTTTGCTGCAAAAAAAATGTCTTTTTTATTCTTAAAAACTTGATGTGGGTCTTCATGGAAGGATAGGAAGAGAGAGAGGATTGAGTAGAGAGAGAGAATAGAGGTGCAAGAGAGGAGATGAGAGGCGGATGAAAAAAAATTTATGTTTTTTTTTATATGTGATGGTTTATTTGTAATTTTTAAAATAAATAAGGGTATATCAGTCATTTTAGACCTTGTCCCATGTTATGCTACAGTTTGTCCTAGGGTCTAGCATGGGACAAGATTTTGGGTTTTTTGTCCCATGTTGTCCAACGTTGTCCAACGCCCATGTCGCACCAAACATGGGACAGGAGCAACTTGTCCCATGTTGTCCTGTCCTGTCCCATGTACCAAACGCACCCTAATTGTTCATCAGTAACTTGTTGCTAGAAGTACCAAATGATTGGTTTGGAGTGGATAAAATTGTTTTCAGTTGGATCAGAATTAACTAATGTATTCTCTGCAAGCAATTATTACAGGTTCATTGAGTCAAACTTATAGATCCATCCAACTCATCTAATCAACGTAACTAAAAACAAGCTACATTGAAATATTTCTTGATGCAATTAATGTTTATTATGATATGTGGAAATGAAAGTTTAGATAGTTCCAAATCAAGAAAAACTAATATCTTCCACCATGCAACTCCAATGAGACTTGGGCCATTAACATTACAGCCTTTTAAAAACTTTTCAAACTAAGGACTACAATGGCATTGACTGAAATTTAAAATGCTGCACTGAAACTGATAATACTAAGTCATACTCTCAAGAAAATCAGAAAGCAGTAGACGGATTGCATCAAAAGCAGACAAAACCTTGACTGGAAAGGAAAGGCAAACAAAATATGAATGAAACAAAAAGTAGAAATATAAATGTGCTGAAAAATCCAATAAGCAAAAACGGTCTACCGTAATTTCATATTACGGGCCTGATATAGACAAAATAAGGCAGGACGTACAAGGCACATGCCTAAGAAATAGACAAACTCGGGAGTTCCGTAACTTTGATGATATCTTACTTTCTAGTTACTTGTAGTATGTCTTTCATTTCAGTCCATAGATAAGACAGAGTTTCAACTCATACCCATGAAAAAAAAATCAAAATTTCTCAAAAAGCATTTACAATTACCATCATACTAAGGATGATTGAAGCAATTTAGTTTACCCTTATTTTTATGAGAAAATCCTACCCTGCCTTCAACCAATCCCACTGATTCTCATGACATATCTTGGACTTCTACCAAAGATCAGGTATATATTAATTAAATCCTTTTAATTAACTCCCTTTAGTATTTCAATTAAGCAGATTGAATAGACTGCTACTTTCTAGTTAGGGAAACAAAAAGCCATCAAGATAAAATAGCCTTTTCTGATGGCTCGCGAAGAAGAAGAAGAAGAGTAAAACATATGATATCACAACAATACTTGTAGCCAATATCTGACCAACGATTAGCAAACGTTTTTGCTAATGCTGTTACAAACAGCACTCTCACTTGCTAAGTGAGGCAATATCAAGGAAAAGCACTCTTTCAGCCTCTCTGACTAAATGTTACTAGAAAAGGGTAACAATAAAATATTCTAAATCAAAAGTACCACATTAATTAAGATATTACAGGATATCCTCTTACAAGGGTAGCAGTTATCAACACAAGGTAAAGTCACCAGTGAGAAGAGCGTCAGTCAACGTTCAGCGTAACACATTAGAATTGATGTTTTCTATGAGGACTAAAGTTTCTCAACCACGTTTACAGTTGTTTCTAATTCAATACTGGCATGCACAGTGAATTGCCCAGGTTTTTGATTTCTCAGACGTCCACTTAGGTAGTTTTGCCATATAAAAGTTCTGGGAACTGACAAAAGGTGAGGTGGCTTAGTAGTAAGCCCCTCACACCCACACGTTGAGGTCGTGGGTTCAAGTCCTATCCCCCCTCCCCAAATCCCAAATTTGTAATTCAAAAAAAAAAAGAAAGGGTTCCGGGCACTGTCTGCACATAGGCTAACATACACACGCCATATATAAAAGATCAATATATTCCTACCAATATTAGGGAATATGTTATGCAAATTTAATGGGTCAAACAAGTACTTGCATTTATAACTCCAGCTAATTAGAGGACAGGAACTATAATGCTGTACTTTTGCAAAACAGATGCACAAAAGACCTCAACACATTAGAATTTTCCTTTATTTAAGACTTCCTCATCCAAAAGGAGTTTTCAACTATGAAACTGGTAGATCAAGGAAACATGCTATCCTGAACCTCTCACTGACTCATCCAAAGCAAGTATGTTAGAGATGTAAAAAGTAATCTGCTGAATGAAAAATTAGTTATAAACGACAGATGTAAGGAGCGAAAAGAACTGGTTTTCAATCACTATTATACACAAACCTCAAGATCATAAGTTATGGTTTTGTTTGGAAAAGTAGTTTTTGTTTTGATTTCTCCTTTTGTTTTTGGTAGAGTTGTGCAGAACTGTGTCCGATAACAAACACAGGAATGAGTTTTCTGGAAAACTAGATGAATAACTGGCACATTTTGAAAATCCGAAACTATGATCTCAAGTACCAACATCAAAAAACAAACAAAATAAAATTGCTAGTAGTACTAGTTATCACCTCCAAGAAATGCATCTCTGCAACATAGTTATTGTCTTGTAAAGTGTTACAGTAAACCAAAATGCACCCTCAAATCTTGTCCAGTCAATATTTCTCTCATCTAAAGTTAAGATATTCAAGTTAAATTTGTACCTGCAACATGGTGACCTGTGCGGACAGGGTAGTTGCTTCAGTTTGAAGTGTCTGCACCTTCCTTTCAAGCTCATTAGTATATCTAATTTTTCTCTCCTTGGAACGCGCCGCAGATTGCCTATTAGCAAGAATCCTACAACACAAACATCATCCCATTAGAACATCCATGCATCCACTTTCGTATACATGGATGATTAACACAGCACAAGAACTAAATTGATAATTTAAAGAAAAAAATTCATCCTTCCCATTATATTATAACTGAACTCAAATCAAGCTAAGACACATCAAATATAAAAATAAAATATTGACAATTAAACACTAAAATATTATATCAACCCGAAATAAAATAATTTCACACAATTCTTTTTTCTTTTGAAAAAAAAAAATTCATAAGAATTGTTAACATAAAAATAGTCAACAAAAGAAAAGATTACCTTTTAGCTCTTTTGGGATCAATAAGTGCGAGCTCAGCGAGCCTATCACGATCCATAGATTTCTTGGCAGCATCTCCCAAAACAGAATCGATATCAAACGACGCCGTACTGGTCCCATCCATGGAGTTACTGTGCCTATGGTAACCCCTTTTCTCTCCTCCTCCTCCGGCGACCATAGAATTTTTGCCGTCGCCGGAAGCACCAGCAGAAGTCAGACCCAAGCTGTCGAAGAAATCCGAGTCAACGGAGAGGCTGCGGAGGTGGTTGATGGGTTTGGGCCTAGGAGGGTTCTGGCCGTTGTGGGTGGTGTGGTTCCCGCCGCCGCTGGAGGAGTCGTCAGAGGAGTCGACGGACATGGGTTGCTGCTGGTGCTGGTGCTGCGGTTGCTGCTGGACACGTGGCGGGGTGGGACTGGGTGAGGGGAGGTCGAGCGAGGAGAGGTCGAGGTCGGAGGGGTCGAAGAGAAGGAGGTCGTCGAAGCGGTAGGAGGTGTCGGAGTGGGCCCTACGGTGGTGGATCCCACGGTGCTGCGGCGTCTCCGGCATTTCTTCTATGTCTACTCTCATCGGCTGCTTCCCGCCTTCCATTTTCTTCTTCTTCTTCTCTTTTCGTTGTGGTGGTTTGGTTGTTGGACTCAATTATTCTTCATTTGACACGCACACTCTCAGACAAGAGAGAGAGAGTGGTTTTTGACTTGAAGACAGGGGCTTTGTTGAAATTAATCTCCTAAAACTGGACGTTTAGTAAAATAATAAAGAGATTGATGGTTTTAAATTTATATAAGCGTACACGTAGCGTGTTGTCTGAAGTAATAGTGGGGCTCGCAAGAAATTACCGACAGTAGAGAGTTTCTTGCTTGGTCGCTTTCCTTACTTAGATAGTAACTGACACGTGTTATACTAATGTCCTCAAGGTTGAATTAATTATATTATAATAAAATTATAAATTTAATTTTAATTATATATTATTACTTTAAGTAATTGGTCAAAGAAAATTATAGTCATTTTTATCTTAATTTTAAAAAAAATATTAAGAACTATAGGAATATAATTATTCTCTCATGTAATTTAAAGTATTTTTTATTTTTTACTCTTTAATTTTTTTTTTTTTTTATTCATTCTGTTTAGATTTATTAGTATTTTAATAAAAAAAATTATTTTATCTCAATTTTTTAAATAAAATAATACTTAAATATTTTTATATAAAAAATAAAATATATAAAAAGAATTCAATAAAAAAAAATAGATTTAATAAATTTAATAAAAAATTATGAAAAATTTAATAAAACTAAAAATATAATTTTTTTTTTTATAAACAATTTTAAATTTGAAGAAAAATCCAACTGTCTATCTTTTAGTGGAAATTGGTCTTTATAAAATCTCCAACCAAGAAATTTTAAAAAAAAATATGAACAAATAAAATAAAATAAAAATTCACATCATATCACAAATAATAAAAAAATAAGAGAGAAAAATATGGTAGAGAAAGAGAGAGAAATAGAGAAGAAAAAGATGAGGAGAGAGGAGAGAGAAAAATAATTTTCTTTTTATCTTAAATAAATTTTATTTAATTTAAATTTTTTTTGGATATTTATTATATTGTAATTACTCTTATACCCTTCAATGTTTAATGATTACATTTAAAAGTCAAACAAAAACTTAATATGAGGGAGATTTTGGAAAATTTTATAAACTAAAAGGTTAAAGTAGAGAAGAATAAAATTAGGGAATAAAAAATAGAGAATACTCCAAACTATAATGCGGAGAATGATAATAGTAATACTCTAAAAATTGTAAAAAAAAATTAAGTGAATCTCCATCATCCATCAAAATTAATGGACGAAAGATATTATGTTGATAAAAAAATTAAAAATAACAATTAGAAAAAGAGAAAAATAAAAAAAATTATTTTTCTTTATTTTTTTTAAATAGTAATAAAATTAAAAATAAAATAAAAATAGATCTGTATCTTCCATTTTTATAAAAAGACTAATTAAAAAATTAAAATTAAAATAAATAAAATTTTTAAAAAAATTTGTTCTTAGTGGTGGAGATTCAATCTAGATCTTCACTGTCCATCATAATTGATAGACGGGATTGGATCTCCACCACCAAAAACACCAAAAACACTAAGAACACAAAAAAAAAAAATTGATTTACTTCTATTGATGGAGCAGACTGCTCTATTTTTTTTTTTTCTTTTCTTTTCTTAGCATTCTTGGTGGTGGAGATTCAAATTGAATCTCCACCGTCTATCAATCTGGATCTCCACCACTAAGAACAAAAAAAAAATTAACATAAAAATAAAGTTTTTTAGTTGTTCAATTTTAAAAAAAAGTAAATTTTTTTGTAAAATGGATCTCCATCGTCCATCAATCATGATAGATGGTGGAGATCCATTTTTTAAAAAATTAATTTTTTTATTTTTTATTTTTTATTTAATTTAATTTTTTAATTAGAGGTAATTATATCATTTAACATATAAGTCATAATCAAACCGTTATATTTGACTGATTCAACTGACTATAAGTACTAACGTATAATTAAGACTAAAATTATAATTTTATTATAATATATTCAAACATTAAAATATTTCATTACAATTCTTCTGTTTCTCAACATTACAAATGAAAATGAATGACTATATTTTTATGTACCCAAAAAAATGCTAATAATAGTTCTTTCCGTTTGTGAAATTACGTGCCGTGATTTTCTTATCTTTCAATATGAATAATTTTATATTAAATTTTACCATCGTGTCAAATAGAATCATTTACATAGAACTATAATTATATATATATATATATATTTTTTTCCTTAAAAACTCGTTATGATTATTACTATTAGAGCATGTCCTAATTTATATATTAAAAGAATATTCTTGGTAACGTGGTAACTATAAGAAAATTGTAGATAGTATTGAAATTATATAAGTCTAAGCATTGAAGAATTTATTCTTCTAGATAATCAAACTATTTGATATTGACTAGCAAACCAACTTTCGAATCAAAAATTCGAAAAGCTTAGAAAATTGACACACATAAAGAAGGTGGTTGTTAGAAATTTAACCATGACCACAAATTTCTTTCTATTCTTTTTTATTATTAACTTTTTGGGCGCCGAAGTCCTCATGAGACACGACATCTAATGTGTATTGAAATTTAAATAAAACTTTTTATTTCAAAATTTGATGTGCCCCACCTGGACCCTTCATGGGTTCGCCGTCCGCCACCGGTAGCGAAGCCATGTGTGTTTGAAGTTGGTCTAAATCAAGTGTTTAGATACTGCATGCTCTCTCAGCGAAAATGGTCAGCTCAGTTATACGCGGATGGTATCTTTATATACAAATGAGCCAAAAAACCAGTCAAAGGCGCCGGCGGCAATGCGCGCCAGCAAAATATAAGATCACCGACCTCATATGTACCTATTCGAAATATATAATGAATTTTATGATTGTAATTTGAAAGCATTATATTTTTAAAATTTGACTAATTAATTATATATATTTATATACAGCCTAACATGCATGTCAACACAAAAGAGCCATGGATGCTAGCTGTTCAATGCAACCACAACACTAGTTGAAGATTCTAACGTGTGACTATCTCCGGAAACTTTAATTTAGTCCATATTTTTTATTTATTTATGTTTCTATTTTTATGTGTACTCTAATATTTTATAAATAGATCAAATTGGTCTTTTGACCAACTATTTGATAGTCAGCCATCACTATTTGACAGTTTTACCCCTAAAAAATTAATAGAATTACAATTGACTTTCCAATTAAAATATAATAAAAATAAATAAATAAAATAATGTTAAATTAAATTATAAAAGCTTAAAAATATAAAACTTATTAAAAAAATAATTAAATTAAATTATGTTATTAGAAGAAATTAATATTTTAAAAAATAAAGAAGAAATAAGGTTAAAAATTACTAAAAAATAAAATAAAATAAATAAAATTGGGAATTAAATTTTATTATTTAATTTTTTAAATATTAATTTTTTTAATAAAATAACTTAATTTGAATATTATTTTAATTTTTTTAATTCTCTATTTTTTAATTTTATTCTTTAATTTTATAAATGTTAATTTTTTCTAATAAAATAACTTAATTTAAATATTTTTTAATAAATTTTATATTTTAAAGTTTTTATAATTTATTTTAATATTATTTTATTACTTTTTTCTATTTAATTAGAATGTAAAATTTTAATTCTATTAATTGAATTTTTTAAGGGTAAATTGTCTTTTAAAATTTTTTTATGATAGTTGATCATCAAAAAGTTAGTCAGAAGGACCAATTTAATCTATTTCGGAAACATCAGGGACCACGTTAACAAAAAAAAACGTAAGTAAAAAAGTGATATTTTATAAAAAAAAATAGGGACTAAATTGAAGTTACTCTCCAAAAAAATTAACATTTCCTTAATTTATATAAAATGTTAGCACATGGGGGCCTTGTAACTGAAGTATTGTATGAGTGAACCCCTTTTTCCTGCGTTGATGCTTAAAATATAAATGGAAACTTGTAGACTTGTATTAATGGTGAAAAATGAAAATAATCTTAATTTTTTTTAGAGGTATAATTATAAGATTAATAATTGTCGGGATCTATTAAAATTAATCATTAAATGCGTGATGGTACTCCTATAATGAGAAATATTTAATCCCACAAGAGGATAAAACTACTTATATATATTGATAAATATACGTGATGGGAACTGAACTCTTATCATTGAGGTGGGAAAAAGATACACTAATATTTTATTATTTTTAATAGCATATGATGAACAAGAAGTAGGCATAAGAATAAAAAAATCAAAGCTTGAAAACTTGCGGTGTTAATTTGACTCCAGAGATTAAGCAATGAGGTGCAATAATGTTAATGATTGTCCGCTAAAGTTGGACTTTAACATCACACGAGTGACGCACCTACAAGAAGAAGACCCATGTGGTGGAGGTTGAGAAATAATCTAATTAATTATACATTTGAAAATTGGAAGTGTTGATTTTGGACATAAAACATTTGTTGATTAATTAATTATAGACATAGTGAGTGGATAAACTGCACCGCCATAAATGTGCCACTTGCTCAGTGTGTACGGTCTTTTAGAGACTTGTTTTACACTAAACATTATTAACTCCGCATAAAACTCTAATAATTATAATCTGTATATAGTTTAGTTTATTTAGTTTAAACCTCTGTTGACTCTGGATAAATACGTTGAAGTTATACTATACATATTTATTAATGTATATGAATTATTTTTTCATCTTAAGTTCTGTATATATATTTATTAATATATATAAATTATTATATTATCTTATTATAGAAGTAGATATTAAATTTATTATTAATTTTATAATTATATATTTAAAAAAATCAAAAAAATCATTCTAAAATACATAATTTATTCAAAAATTATTTTAAAACACAGAATTTACATAATAAGAATAAAATCTCTTATCACATAAGAATGATTTTGGATAAATTTTAGATCGGATAATATTATTAATAAATTTATATTGATTTCATTGCACCTGTAGTGCGACTCGACCTGAGATATTTTCTACGACTTTATCATTTAACCACATCAGAATATACTTACTATAATTATTGTCAGAGGCTGAGCAATTGCTATCACTCTAAAAAAATTACTTGTTAGATAGTGTTACACTTAGCTTATAATTTCCAAGATCTCTGAAAAGGAGCAGTTACATTAAGTAATTCCATCGCAATATCCAATCTTGCATTAGACATAAAATGAACCAATATTAGTTATTCTTTTGTAGTTTCAAGGACTAAATAAACCTGAAAAACAATAAGAAAATAAATGGAGTAAGTGAAATACCTTTTAGTTATCAAAAACTTGGTTTACAATAAGGCCAAATAGCCATTTATATACAGGTGGGAATGAATCCATTAGCATTTGCTTTTTAATGTGGGACAAATATAAATATCAGTAGTACTGGTCATAAGTCAACTTACATATAATCCTTGTCTTATCATATGTGCATGTTTGACTTCCTAATTGGATATTGAAAAGTCTTTTTAATATTTATAACACCTAACTTAATAATTTAAGTTTTTATAATACCTAAAATAGGTTTTGAATAAAAATACCTTTATTTTAATTTACAAGATAAATCACTTTCAATTTGAAAAAAGAAGAAGAAAACATATAATAGATCTAAAAATTTGGATGCAGACTATATATATACTTTTTGGTAGAGTTTTAGTCTTGGTCTTGCAATTGCAAAGCATAGTACGCAATTTTCTGTCTTTTTTTTTTTGGGTGTATATATAAAATTTAAAATTTTAATCCATAAAATACTACTAAAACGTAAAGAAATTAAAATTTTAAAACCTTTAAAAATTTAAGTTGGCAAATGAACTGCACACCAGCCAATCCAAATAGCATATCGTAGGAAATGAAAATATTAAAAATAGTTACTAATTGTTAATCAACCAAATAATAATATGAAACAAATTATGGTTCATATTAAACAGAATCAGCTTTCTTTCTTCTCCATTTATATATCAAAGTTGGTATTCTTCAGTATAAGCTCTTAGTCTTAGAAACCTAGAAGATCTGGTTTTTCTCAAAATCTTTGTTAAAGACAAAGGCCCTGTGTCCACTTCACCTACCTTTTTTTTAACCCAATTCTAGCTGCTGTCCGGATCAGACACTTAAGTTAACCCAAGAAAACCATCATGCCTTTGGGCTCTGTTCCATTGGGCCATTGCTTTAGATTTCATTTATATATATACACACTTATATTTTTATTTCTTTTTAATTATACAATTAAGATATTAATTATAAGTATGTTAAGACCCGCAGAGGTCAGTTATTAAAAATACGGTCTGAATATTGGAGCTGGGATCCAAAGAAAACTTGGGCATTTATTATTTGGACTATATTCAGGATTTATTTACATCTTCAACTAAATCACAGTTAGGAAGGTGTAAATTTCGCAATTGTGGCTTTGGCGGGCTTTTTTATAATTTTTATATGCTATTTCGGGGTCAATCTATTAGGACTTGGGTTACATAGTTACGGTTTATTTAATATCTAAATGAATTGAAAAAAAACCATTTCTTTTTCAAACAATGATTTCCCTTTAGTCATGCTTGCATATGTCAGCATGTATAGGTAGTTTTTTCTCCTTATTGTAGGAGTAGATGTCTCCCGTTATGAGAGTAAATATCCGAACTGTGCGTTTAGTGATTAATCTCGGTAGATCCCGACAGTTATTAATGTTGCACTTGTACCTCTTTAAAAAAATAATAATTGCATTTTATTATGTCTTGTCTTGTCATCACATTGGATGTAGGAAATTAAAGGGTGGTTTGTATTTTATCTAAAAATTGAATGGTCATCAATTTTTCTAAAGACTACACATAGACTAAAATTTGAAATCTAAATGATATATTTATTTTTTTCTACTAACTACCGAATAAAAGTGTTGATTGTTTATTTTTTTAAAACAGAATTATCTGAATAATGATAAATTTAAAAATATATTAATATAAAAAAATAATAATTATGGAAGAAAATATTGTATTATGATTCAGTGATTAGATATTAAGTGACAAGTCAGTATTTTTAACTTTTTATTTTAAATTATTATTTTTAATATTTTAAAGTTATTTGATCACTTAAAAAAATAAACAAAAACAATAATATATACAATTCATACTCATTAAGTATTAAGTGGTAAAAACAAACAATCCCTAAAACTCTTCACTTGGTCGTGACAAGAGTAATGATATAAACTTACCCAAATTTATCCTTAAAATGACAGGAGAAACTAATTTATAACTAAAATTTTAAATAGTATAATATTTTTTTTGAGGGGTTAAATAGTATAATATTATTTTTATATAATAATTTATTTTAATAAAAAATAAATAAATGATAGTTACATGTATATATAATTAGATAGTAATTATATTTCTTAATGATATTGAAATTCTATATTTAAATTCATCCTCTCCTAAATAAAATAAAAAAAATTAATCAACTGTAAATTACACAATGGATAAAATCCCCTAGTTTGCTTATGACAAAATTTTCATTAATCTTATTTATTTAAAATGCACTAGCAGTAGACGGGTGAAAAAATAGGTCAAACATTATATATAATTATTCGCTCTATAAAAAGTTTAAATAATTGAATTATATTATAATACATATAAATTTGGAATATATTGATATAATGTATTTATTTATTTATTTTCATCTTAGCATATTCAGACGTTATTTTATTAATAATAATGGAGATTAATGATTTTTTTTTTCATTAAAAATATCAAGTATATGATGAGTAATAGATATTAAAAAAATTTTGTATTTTGGTTATCTATTTAACTCTATTTTATTTTTGTCATACATGTGTAGTGAAATTCCTAACAATACTTATAAATGATTATTGTTAAATAAAAATTAAATGAGTTGGTAAAGTTAACTATAAGTTTATTTGTAATTTTAAAAGTTAATGAAAGCCATTAAAGTATATAAAAGTTTATAAAAATATTTTTTAATAAATTCATTAAAAGTTTATCAAAATCTATAAAAGTCATTTAAATGAAAGTTTATAATGTTAGAAAAATCCAATATGTGGACGTACATATGTGTTAAAATGTGTGTTGTTATCTTAAAGTATAGTCCGTTTAAAGTGATCGGTATAATGTTTATATTATTGGACATTGGGTATTAAATTGTAATGGATTCAATGTGTAGAGACCATAGTGATATTTCTAATTTGATGAGGGGCCAAATTAGAAATATCAATAGTTTTTTTATTAAACTATTACAAATCAGGGTTAGGTCCCCAATTCATACGATCGACAGTTTCTCTTCTCTCTGCCTACCCCATCAACAGTGAGAAACAGTATCCAAAAGGGAGAAATTCGTATAGAATTGGAAGATCGCAACCCCAATTTCAAGTCCATTATGGATCAAGGTACGCTTCCGCTTCTTAATTCTACTCTTTTTATTCTTATGGAGATTTACATACATGCTTTAGGGCACAATTTAGGGTTCTTGATATTTTCAATTGATTGTGTAATCAAGCATGAAAGAATTGTATTATGTAATATATTCAACAAGTGGTATCAGAGCTACTCCATAATTGAATCACTGAGTAATTAAAATTATAAAATTAGGTTTTATAATTTTAAAATTTTGGGGTTTTTTATTTATTTGATCTTCTGCTTCTTAAAATCAATACAATTGATTGTGTTAGTATTTATTTATTTATTTATTTTTGGTTAGTTGTTGTTTACTGTTAATAAAAAAAAAAAATTTTGGATAATAGCGTGACACCAATGTTGTTGCTCCACTTGGGCAGCAAAAATGCTTGTAGCGCCCAAGTGTTGCCAGCAACATGGGCAGCAATTGTTGCGCCACTTGTTGCAGCAACAATGCTATTTGCTGCGCACCAACACAGCAATTATATATATATATATATATATATGTTAGAGTTGCACAGTTATGATGAATTCAACACTGTTGGTGCAATACTGTACTGCTGCCAATAAAAGAAAATAAATAAATACATTGCTGTTAGGTATAAGCACTGTATATATATAATTTTTAATAACAGTATATATATACTACTTGGACAGCATATAATAACTGATAATTATTTAATGCATTAGGATTTAATGTGTGGCTTTGTGATACGATATATTATTAATATGTTAGAAATTTGGGAATTGATCACAAACCATACTTGTTGTCAATAAAATATAAAGACTCTTTAAATTCAAATATTATAGTTTTATATTATTTTATTATTGTTATCTAACATTCTAAATAGCTTGATTGAAACAACATGTCACCAAAGTGACCTCTCTTGTGAAGATTAATTATTATGAATGTTTAGATGGTTGTGTGTATGTTTATTCATGCGGATGTTAGCCGGCCCAAAGGAAGGTTAATATTTGGCCGAATTGTATACACACCTGTGGTGATAAACATGTGACAATTGTAAGGTTTCCATGTAAATAATAAATCGATCCAAAGATAGATTTATTATTTGACAGAAGTTATTGTCAATGTTTGATCACTACACTAAGAGTATCACTTACAAATTAATATTACTGTCCAAAGACTTGATATTAATGTTGTGTTAGATATCTTAAGATGGGAATTACCATTATTTGAATTTATTGATTATTGTATATGGAATTTAATGTGAACTTGTTTGTTTGTTATGTTCTCTGTTCAGCTAATATATCAGCTGCTACCATATCTGCAAATTTAAATTCAATTCCTATGCTTAATGGGACAAACTTCAAGAATTGGAAAGAGAATGTGTTAATTGTTCTCGGCTGCATTGATATAGACCTTGCATTAAGGATTGAGCAACCCCCTTCTCTTACGGATGAAAGTTCCACTGAAGAAAGAAGGAACTTTGAGAAGTGGGATCGCTCAAATCGCATGAGTCTTATGATCATGAAGCGCGGCATTCCAGAAGCCTTTAGGGGTCCTGAATCCGAAGGGATCACTACTGCCAAGGAGTTCCTTGCCGAAATTGAGAAACGTTTTGTAAAAAACGATAAGGTTGAAACAAGTACGCTTCTAGCAAGCTTGATTTCAATGAAGTATAAAGGCAAAGGGAACATAAGGGAGTACATCATGGAGATGTCTCATATTGCTTCAAAACTAAAGACACTGAAGCTCGAGCTATCTGATGATTTTCTCGTGCATTTGGTATTAATATCGCTTCCTGCACAATTCAGTCAATTCAAGGTCAGTTACAACTGTCAAAGGGAGAAATGGACTCTAAATGAGCTCATTTCATATTGTGTGCAAGAGGAAGATAGGTTGAAGCAAGAAAAGACAGAAAGTGCTCACTTGGCAAACACCTCTAAGGATAAGGGCAAGAGAAAGAAGGATCATGAAGCTGCTAAGGGTCCAGCACAAAAGAAACAGCATAAGGAAACAGAAAAACAAAGCTGTTTCTTTTGCAATAAACCTGGACACATGAAGAAAGAGTGTACCAAATATCACGCTTGGCGTGCAAAGAAAGGTACAATTCTTACTTTGGTCTGTTCTGAGGTTAATTTAGCTTCAGTACCAAGAAACACTTGGTGGTTAGATTCTGGTGCTACTACTCACATAAGTGTTTCTATGCAGGGTTGCCTGAGCTGCCGAAAGCCAAATGATGCTGAAAGATTCATCTTTGTGGGCGACGGAAAATCGGTGGAAGTTGAAGCAATAGGCACATTTAGGTTATTATTAGGAACTGGTTATTATTTGGATTTGAAAGACACTTTTGTTGTACCGTTATTTAGACGGAATTTGGTTTCTATTTCCTTGTTGGACAAATTTGGATATTATTGTTCTTTTGGAAATAATCAGTTTAGTCTTTCATTAAATTCGAATGTTATTGGTACTGGTTCATTATGTGTTTATGATAACCTTTATTTGCTTGATACTATTGCATCATATAATGAAACCTTGCATGTGGATTCCCGTGGTACTAAACGCAAATTAAATAATGAAAATTCAGGGACATTATGGCACAAGCGCTTAGGTCATATCTCAAAAGCAAGAGTTGAGAGACTTGTGTCTGATGGCATTTTGGATTCCCTTGATTTTACAGATTTTGAAATCTGTATTGAGTGCATTAAGGGAAAACAGACCAAAACTAAGAGATTAGGTGCCAACAGAACTTCAGACGTCTTAGAATTGATACATACAGATATTTGTGGACCATTCCCTACGGCTTCTTGGAATGGTCAACAATATTTCATATCATTCATAGACGATTACTCACGTTATGGGTATCTATATCTCATTCATGAGAAATCTCAGTCACTAGACGTGTTCAAAGTTTTCAAAGCTGAGGTTGAGAACCAACACAACAAAAATATTAAAAGTGTTAGATCTGACCGTGGTGGTGAGTACTACGGCAGATATGACGGTTCAGGTGAACAACGTCCAGGACCTTTTGCTAAATTCCTAGAGGCATGTGGAATCGTCCCACAGTACACCATGCCAGGATCACCTAGCATGAATGGTGTTGCTGAGAGACGAAACAGGACTCTTAAGGATATGGTAAGGAGTATGATTAGTCATTCTACCTTACCAGAATCACTCTGGGGAGAAGCATTAAAAACTGCAGCTTATATCCTTAATAGGGTACCAACTAAAGCAGCTCCTAAAACACCTTATGAGCTTTGGACAGGCAGGAAGCCTAGTCTCAAGCACTTTCATATTTGGGGATGTCCAGCTGAGGCAAGACCTTATAGGCCACATGAAAAGAAATTGGACTCTAAAACAGTAAGCAGCTACTTTATTGGGTACTCTGAGCGATCAAGGGGCTATAAATTTTATGATCCCACATTAAGGTCAATTTTTGAGACGGGAACTGCAACATTTTTTGAGGATGTTGAGTTTGGGGGGAGAAATAAGGTTAGAGACATTGTCTTTGAGGAGGAATCAGTTTCGATTCCTACTATTGCTTTTGACAATGTGCAGGTTTTTGTTCCTGTCATTGATCAAGAAGCAAATTCGGAACCACAAGAAGACAATGTTGAACAATTTCCTACACAAAATGAGGTAATTGTTCCTGAAGAACAAACTCAACAACCTCAAGAACAAATGCCATTAAGGAGATCCACAAGAGAAAGGAGAAATGCAATTCCGGATGATTACATAGTATTTCTCCAAGAACATGAGGAAGATAATGGAATGGTGGATGATGATCCAATCAACTTCCACCAAGCCATGCAGGGTTCTAAATCTCAAAGGTGGATTGATGCCATGAATGAGGAGTATAAGTCTATGCAAGACAATGATGTTTGGGATCTTGTCCCATTGCCTGAAAGTGCGAAACCCATTGGTTGTAAATGGATATTTAAAACCAAAAGGGATTCAAAAGGTAATGTGGAGAGATATAAGGCTCGTCTTGTTGCTAAAGGCTTTACTCAAAAGGAAGGCATTGACTTCAAAGAGACTTTCTCTCCAGTTTCAACGAAAGACTCTTTCAGGACAATTATGGCACTTGTTGCACATTTTGACTTTGAATTACATCAGATGGATGTTAAGACGGCGTTTCTCAATGGCGACATTGATGAAACAATCTATATGGTACAACCGGAAAACTTTGTGTTTGGAGACTCAAAGAAGATGGTTTGCAAACTAAAGAAATCCATCTATGGACTCAAGCAAGCTTCTCGTCAATGGTATTACAAATTTCATCAAGTAATTATCTCGTTTGGTTTTGAAATAAATGTTGTTGATGAATGTGTGTACCACAAGTTCAGTGGGAGTAAGCATATTTTCCTGGTTTTGTATGTTGATGACATACTGCTTGCCACTAATGATATAGGCTTATTGCACGAAACCAAGAGATTCCTATCAAAGAAATTTGAAATGAAAGATCTTGGTGATGCCTCTTTTGTATTAGGCATTAAGATACACCGAGATCGCTCTCGGGGTATCCTCGGGTTATCACAAAAGAGCTATATCGATAAGGTGCTTAAAAGGTTTGGCATGCAAGAAAGTAAACCAGGTGACACCCCTGTCGCTAAGGGAGACAAATTCAGTCTCAAACAGTGTCCTAAAAGTGACCTTGAAGTTAAGGAAATGCAGAAGATTCCCTATGCGTCAGCTGTTGGGAGTCTAATGTATGCTCAAGTTTGCACACGTCCGGATATAGCATTCATTGTTGGAATGCTAGGCAGATATTTAAGTAACCCTGGAATGGATCATTGGAAAGCAGCCAAGCGGGTTATGCGATATCTACAGAGAACCAAGGATTACATGCTCACATACAGGAGATCGGATCAGCTGGAGATCATAGGGTATTCTGATTCCGATTTTGCTGGATGTCAAGATAGTAGGAGATCCACATCAGGCTACATCTATCTGCTGGCTGGAGGAGCTATTTCCTGGAGAAGTGCCAAACAAACACTCATAGCTTCTTCCACAATGGCGGCAGAGTTTGTAGCATGTTATGAGGCATCCAACCACGGAATATGGCTGCAGAATTTTATCACTGGGCTGCGTATTCTAAATGGTATTGAAAGACCACTCAAGTTGTTTTGTGATAATAAGTCAGCAGTCTTGTATTCCAATAACAACAGGAGCTCATCGAAGTCAAAGCATATTGACATCAAGTTCCTGGTTGTGAAGGAGAGAGTTCAGAGTGGACAAATTTCTATAGAGCATATAGGCACAAACTCCATGATTGCGGATCCGCTTACTAAGGGACTACCACCTAAGGTCTTTCATGAGCACACTGCTCATATGGGTGTAGTATCGTATGAGGATATTGTGGTTTAGTGGGAGTTTGTATTTTTATTAATGCTTTATATTGTTATAGACACTTTTTTGTGTATTTGGATATTTTCTGCAGAAATGAAGTATTCAGTTCAATTACACTCTGTTATATTTTTGTTTTGTTTTTTGATCTCATTAAAGAATTAAGTAGGACCAGTTGGAAATAGGCATGTTAGATCACATTACATGTAATTTCCATGCTACGCATCCATGATTGATCTATGTCATTTGGTTGTATTAGTATACGTGACCATTGATGGATTGAGTTACGATAATTGTAACGAAAATCGCTTTGATCCTATATTGGTATGGTCAATGGACGAGATTGTTGGGAAATACCTTTATTTGTGATAGCAAAATTTTGAGCTCATAAAGTTATACACATTTCAAGGCAACATATGTGGTCCAAGTGGGAGATTGTTAGAAAAATCCAATATGTGGACGTACATATGTGTTAAAATGTGTGTTGTTATCTTAAAGTATAATCCGTTTAAAGTGATCGGTATAATGTTTATATTATTGGACATTGGGTATTAAATTGTAATGGATTCAATGTGTAGAGACCATAGTGATATTTCTAATTTGATGAGGGGCCAAATTAGAAATATCAATAGTTTTTTTATTAAACTATTACAAATCAGGGTTAGGTCCCCAATTCATACGATCGACAGTTTCTCTTCTCTCTGCCTACCCCATCAACAGTGAGAAACAGTATCCAAAAGGGAGAAATTCGTATAGAATTGGAAGATCGCAACCCCAATTTCAAGTCCATTATGGATCAAGGTACTCTTCCGCTTCTTAATTCTACTCTTTTGATTCTTATGGAGATTTACATACATGCTTTAGGGCACAATTTAGGGTTCTTGATATTTTCAATTGATTGTGTAATCAAGCATGAAAGAATTGTATTATGTAATATATTCAACATATAAAAGTGTAGAAAAGTCGTTTATAAATCTTGTAAAGTTTATAAAAGTTATTAAAAAATCATAAACTCCATAAAAGTCGCACACACACACACACACACACACATATATATATATATATATATATACATATATTTGATCAAGTTTATATCAACAAAATAAAAAGCATCTCAATATGTTTTGAAAACCCTTTAAAAAAATTTGCGGGTCATTTACGGATTTAGAGTGAACTCGCATTTAGATTCGTAACCGACCCGTATTTAATGAGGATTTAAAAATAAAATAATATCCAAATTTTTTAAAAATATAGTTCAGTTTAAACTCGGACCGCATTATGCGGGTACGGTCCGAATTTAACAAACCCAGACTATTTTACCAACCTTACAAAGCAGCTACACTCCTGGTCATTATCATTAATTTATAATTAATCTCATAATATCAAGGCTTGTAAAACAAAAGAAAAATCATTAATTGATATATATATATATATGTGTGTGTGTGTGTTTCTTTTTTATAACTATATACCAATCACGAATATCTATTCATAATTTCTAGTAAAAAAAAGAGCAAAAATCATTTTGGTTCTTAATTTTTTTTTTAAATTATTATTTTTTAACCGATATTTCATCTTTTGGTTCTCATGGTTCCTAACAATTTTAAAATCAATCAGTTTAGTCTTTTCGTTAGTTAACAGTTAGTTAATTTTGATGGTGTTAGGGGTATTTCAATTTTTATACATAAAAATTTTTAGGTTAAAAAAATAAAGAAAAATTAAAATTATTAAATAAAAATTATTTTTTTTATTAAAAAAATAATGGTAATTTTACAAAATAGAAAAAAAAAAGAAACCAAAAAGGAAGGGTGGTTACCAGATCGCATCTGGTGTGGCATGTCATCACACATAGTGCAACATGGGTTTGTCGCACCTGTTCGACGATCTCAGCACCTGGTGTGACGATCTAGTTCGCACTAGATTTGGTGCGATGAGGGTGGAGATCTTATACCTTAGATGAGTGGTGGAGATCCATTAAACTTTTTTTTTTTTAGTTTTATAATTTATAACTTATTTATTTATTTTTTAAAGTAAATGGTCAATGTGCAAATTATGTTAAATTTGACTGGTAAAAATCTGTTTAGATGGACTATTTTAATTGATTTTAGAAAAGTTAGGGACCGCGAGAGCTGAAAGATAAAATATTAGTCAAAAAGTAATAATTAAAAATAAAAAAATTATTTTGCCATAATAAAAACATATATTTAGAATCATTCTGTACATAGTATATAAATTTAATATCTGAATCCTTTTATGATCTGAATTGTGTAGATTGTCATGTTAGGTTACTCATAGTGTTAGTTTAACCCACTACCACACTCAAATACATCGTTACTTATATTCTTGCTGGCCTACATAAAGTTAATTATACAAGTGAAGTGTACGACTTTAACAACGTCAATTGAAGGATCAGTGGAGCCACCACTGTCTTTCCAAAAAGTCATGGCTGGCCTCTGTGTTATTGGGATATCATTATAACATTCCTTGAGAATCCAGATATTGGATGTAAATCCATTAACATCAAATACAAATCCAGTCCCTGTATGTTCTGTAGACACCATTAACAGAATTTGAATTTGGTTGTTGAACATGAATCAAACAGTAACTTCAACATACTGAAAGACTGAAGAAAGAAAAAAAAAGGGCAATGGAAGACAAGATAAGACTGTCTTTTGGGTTGGTTTTGGAAAAATTTGGTCAATGATCGATGGTACTGATGATCTCCACCATGGTTTGCACCCTCCATAAAACCCTAATAAACGCACCTTTAGCTTTTGTCATACACATCATGCCACTAATGTATCCACTAATGTTCCTAGGCTAGGGATAATATTACCCTTTTGTTTCTATTTGTTCCATTTACAGGTTCAAACTTGTTGAGTTCAAATACCTTTGAAGATAGTCCCCACCTGAAACCAACTATATATATATATATATATAAAATGAAGAAGAAAGACAAGATAAGACTGTCTTTCGGGTAGGTTTTTGGCAAAATTTGGTCAATGATTGATGGTACTCATGATCTCCACCATGGTTTGCACCCTCCATAAAACCCTAATAAGCGCACCTTTAGCTTTTGTCATACACATCATGCCACTAATGTATCCAAAATGGACCACACAGAGACCTCCTCCTCCTCTACTTTGCATTGCACTTGATCACTTTAGTTTCACAAACCCATCCTAATTACAAAAGTGAATTAAAGCTATATTTGTTTGTTCGTAGGCTAAGGATAATATTACCCTTATGTTTCTATCTGTTCCGTTTACAGGTTCAAACTTATTGAGTTCAAATACCTTTCAAGATAGTCCCCACCTGAAACCAGCTATATATATATATAAAAGGAAGAAGAAGCTAAATAGTTGATTGGCTAAACTATAAAGGAAGACGAAGCCACCATAGCTTTGACGATAAATAAAGGAAAACGACTTGGCCACTTCTTGACTGCAACGATAATTTTTTTTTTTAAAAAAAATGAAGAAATCCACATTGGCAAACTTTTGTTTTGTGTGAGTCTGTGCCTGCTGATGATGGAAGAAGATGGAAATCGAAAGAGATGATGGTTATTGGTTAATGATAGCATATATGTTTTGAGTGGGAAGTTGGAAAAATAAGGACAACTCACTAATGGGGACCTAATTTTTTTCATTAAAATAAATGGAGATGGTGGCATTCGTGTGGAAACCACACTCTCCTCATCCTCTCACTAATATGTGCTATCCTACTCACCAATCCATTTACATTTTCTTGCTAGTTTTCGGAGAAAAGAAAAGCTCACTTCAAGATCTTTCTCACGAATCTTATTAAAAATTATAATTGAAGATTAAAATAATATAATATAATATTTAAATAATTAAAATAAAAAAATAATTATTTATATTTATATACATCTTATTAGCTCTTAATAGACCTCTAACCTAGTGGTGTCAGTTCTAAAAAAGAAAAAAAAAAAACTGTATATCATCATTAAGGTGATTATCTTTAGAGATAATTATTTGGACCACATGATCATTTTTGGACTCCATGATTAATATATATGCTGTATACATGCATCCACATTCTTAGTATATTTAATGGTTAACTTGTTCGAAAAGCAGTAGGCATGGAAAAACTTTATCATAAAATTGGATGATTCTGACATTTTCAGATATTTTGATTTTCAAGTATCACTAAGGTTATCGCCAACCAATCTCTATTTTTTTCTCTAATTTAGATATTTAAAATGAATTATTCCAAGAATATTCTATCTCTATAAATTGATAACTCCAACTATTCTTCATTTTACAATCTCCAAATAATAAAATATTATTATTTTTTACTTTATAAATTATTTTTCAAACTCTCTTAATTATATTGGATAATAATTTACTCACTTAATTTATTTACACCTACAAATTTATAATAAATTTTTTCCCTAAATCACCACACTTAACTATTTTTACATCTCACAATTTTAGCCTAATTTTTTAATAATTAAATTCTTTTATCTAATCTAATTTTGGTGGAAATGGAGATGATTTATCATAATACTAACAAATTAGAAGTTTTAAAGTTGAATGCTTGTTTTTTTTGTTGGTTTTAATTTAATTTTTTTCATGTACTTGCTTTGTTGTTTTTCTTTATTAGTTGTCATATTTTCATTTAAAGATGAAAATGTAATTGTTTTTGTTTTACCAAATTATTTTGAGTTAATTTTATATTAAATAGTAATTATATACATATATTGAAGCTTTAAAATAATTTATTTTAAAATAAAATACTTATTAAGTCATTAATTAATAAATGAATGTGATAAATAAAAATTTTAAAAATAATTAAAATATAGTCAATATTACACCCACTTGAAATATCTCAATAAAATATTTCTAATGGTATAGTTTTATAGTAATTACATTAATAAATAAAAAATTATAATAAATTAATTGAGTTTAGTTAAAAATTTAAAAAGGATATGTGAAGTAATAAATTTTATTTAAAGAATGGTTATGAGGGTGATATTGAAATATAAAAAGTTGAAATAATAATAGAAATTGGAATAGTGGATCTCCAAATTTGGAGATTTATTTTCCAATCTTTTTTTTTTTTTTTAAAAAAAATCTAAATTTAGAGTTTGTTTGGAGATGATCTAATAGATCATCGTCATGAAGTGTATTTGCGTGGCATGATTATCATTATGTTGACAAAATATTAAAAATGATTTGAGTGCGATGATCGATATTACATACACTATTAAGGATATTTATTAGATGCCATGTATTCTAAATCATATAAGTTTGTAAGAGGATTAACTAATTAACAGATGTGATATTTTACTTGTTGTATGTCTTTATCTTATAAAATAATAAAGGGATAATTGCACTAAAGTACCCTGATGTTTGGCTATATTGCAATGAAATCGTGAGTTTAGCCTTAATTGCATGTTAGTACCTTTGACCATGTTGACCGGTATGTTGACTTTGACTTTTTGGTAAAAAGACAAAATTGCCCCTGGTTTAAAAAAAATAAATTAAATAAAAATTTAAAAAAATTAAAAAAATTAAAAATTTTAATAATGGATCTCCACCGTCCATCAATCTTGATGGACGGTGGAGATCTATTTTTAAAAATTTTAATTTTTAAAATTTTTATTTAATTTTTTTAAACCAGGGGCAATTTTGTCTTTTTACCAAAAAAGTCAAAGTCAACATACCGGTCAACTTGGTCAAGGGTACTAACATGCAATTAATCAGTTAGTTAAAGGTATTAACATGCAATTAAGGCTAAATTCACGATTTCATTGCAATATAGCCAAACGTCAGGGCACTTTATTGCAATTAACCCAATAATAAATTAAGAAAAATACAAATTGGTACTTTGTTGTTGGGAAACTTACATCAAATATGTATGGAAACAATTATAGTAATAGTTAAAAAAAGGAATGATATTAATTTTTTTTTTTTGAAATGTGATACCTTCTGGGTCAAAGGACTACCGGAAGCATGGTTCAGACAACTACTCCCAGCAATGAGAGACAAGAACTACCGGGAGGCAATAGTAGGAATATATATTTCCATACACTAGGTGTTGAACCTTGGTGGGTTAGAGAGGTTTGGGCCTCCAACCACAAGAGAAGGTACCTTGTGTAATGATATTAATTTATTAAAAAAATATAAGTACGTGTATATAATACTACTTTGGAGTATTCAATATTCAGTAAGGTACTATATATCAAACTGAAACTGCTTGAAAAATCAGAAAACGAACAATACTTGGTAGGAGAAACTGAAAGGTTGAAACCGCTAGCTTCTATGTTTTCCTTTGTACAAGATATGATTGTTTGTCATGTTCCATGATCACACTTTAGTCATGACCTTCTTGTCAGGTATAACTGCCCTAAAAAGTACATTTCCCTTCATATGGATTGTATTATTGAAGCCCCCCCCTCTCTCTCTCTCACTCATCAACCCACAAAAACCCTTCTTCGCTTTCATGCGTTTCTTTTACCTTTTTTTTTCCCCTTTGTTTTCTCTCTTTAGTTTCTTTGATCTTTAAGCTTTATAACAAATTAATATTGTTTGTCTTTTAATAGAAATAAAATCACCTCTTTCTGGGGTCATTTGAGGAGAGAACTATATATATATTATTCATGCAATATGCTTCTTGTGAATAAAATCTTCAACAACCCATGGCCCAAGAGTGGTTATGTTTCAATCCATATATAAATGCACAAGCTAGTTGCATGTTTATTGCCTTCTTTCACATGTAAAATAATTATCTTTCAAATTCGCTACGGATCACCTCTTTTGATTAGAAAATCGTCTTACTAACCACTAGTCCATAATATAGTTATGTCTCTTTGAAATTCTATTTTTTATTACATGGATATCTACAATTTTTTATTTGCTTTCATTTGGGAAAAAAGTCCAAAAATTAATAAATGAAAATAGACAATTAATTAGGATAACTTTGTGAGGAAGAAGTTTCCTTAGTTGTCATCAACTTGGCTGTCATTCCCAATTTATGCAACTGCAACCGCAATGGTAAAATCAATGGGGCTCTTAAATTAATGGTCCAGCATATCATATACTATACGTAGAAAATTTATAATTAATTAACTTTGAAATATTACCAAAACTACTCTATTATCAATCAATAATGTTAGGATCTCAACTTCCTTAATTTCTGTTTATTTTACATTTTTGACAATTTCTTATTGCAGGATTAGTGGTGGAGGAATGGGTGCAACTCAGTTGATTGCAATGGCCCGTCACATTTGGTGATTTCTTATATAATTAATATTCATATCGTGATCTTGATGATACTATTAATCAAGGTAAGACAATTGGTCAAAAGAGGGATACATTATTTTTTATTTTTCTTTTATAAAGAGATATTTGAGCACAGAAAGAGAAAATTAATTGAATCATCATCAACAGCTTTTTCTACATGACCATGCATGGTAAAACATCATACTATAATTTATTGGGATATTATCCTTTTTCCCCTGAGGTATGAAAATACATTATTTTCCCCCTCGTGTGAAACTATTCCCCAAAATCCCCCCTATCATTACTATTCTGTCAAAAAAGACCATTCTACCCTTACCATTTTATTTTATTTCTATTTTATTCATTAAATTATTATCTCTATTAAGTATATAAATATTTAATTATATAATTAAAAAATAAAAAATAATCTATAACCAATTCATCAATTAAATCACCACCCTCATCTTCAATTCCAGATTTTTTTTTTACCCAGATTCATCATCAATCAAATCACTTCAATCCCAAATTTTTTTAACCCAAATTCATTAACAACTAAAGTAGTTCAATTGTAGATTTTTTTTAACCCAGAATCATCATCAACTAAACAACTACATCACACATTCATCATCAACCAAATTATCACCCAACCTTTTTTTCATCATTAACCAAACCCAAAATTTTTTTACCCAGATTCATCTTTCCTTCTCCTCCTCCTCTTCTTCTTCTTATCCTTTTTCTTCTTCTTTTTCTCGTTTTTGTTTTTGCCCAGAAAAACTCTGCGATGGAGACCATAGCAGATCCATCTGTGATGGTCTCCATTGTATAGCCACCATCGCAGATGGATCTCTCATCTGCGATGGTATTTATCGCAAATGGATCTCTCATTTGCGATGGAGATCCATATGCAATAGAGACCATCACAGATGGAGAGCTTCCATCTGCGATGGATCTGAGATGGACTCCATCGCAGATCTGCGATGGAGTTAAAATGTAGGGATTTGAGGATCTGGGAAGAGAATGTGGGGGGGGGGGGGGGAAGTGGAATCGAAGGAGGAAAAGCGAGGGTTGGCCAGATGAAGCGAAAGCAGAATTGGAGGGACAGAAGATGGTGAGAGATTCTGTGGTGGGAGGTGGTGGAGCCATTCTGTGGAGGAGAAAAAAATGAAGAAGAAGAAGAAGAAGAAGAGGGAAGAAGAAAAAGAAAAAACGAAAATGAAGAGAGAACCATCATCTTTAATTTTTTTTTAATTTTGTTTTTTTTAGCAATGGACCAGATGATCTGGTCCACTGGATGAATATATTTTTATCCCATTTATGGATCAAATCTTATCTGGTATATTATTTTTTATTTTTTAATTATATAAATTATTTTTATATAATTAAATATTTATATAATTAATAAAGATAATAATTTAATGAATAAAATAGAAATAAAATAAAATGGTAAAGGTAGAATGGTCGTTTTTGACAGAATAGTAATAGTAGAGGGGATTTTGGGGAATAGTTTCAAATCAGGGGGAAAATGATATATTTTCATACCTAAGGGGGAAAACGATAATACCCCTAATTTATTAAACATCCATTAAATCACCCATTGTTTCTACATCTTACAAAGCAAATTTGATATTTTTTTAGAAAAAAACAAAAATAAGTAAAGTATTTTCTCAAATTAGTGGGAATACCGGCCCCACAATTGTTTCCACCATTGTAAAGCTCCTCCACCATAAATACCCTTCTTCAGGGCGTGTGTCCTCCACACTTGTTCATCTTCTCTTCTTTCCAATTCCTCAAATAATCTTCTTATTTTCACCAATTAATAATCTTCCATGGCAGCAACCAACCAAACATCTTTTAACAACCCCAAGTTCACCGTCCCAATAAACGATGTTGAGCAGCAAACAAGCCTGGAGCTCCAAGCAGCAGTCAAGGAGTTTGACTATTCCAAGCGATCACAATGGCTCCGGGCTGCAGTTTTAGGCGCCAACGATGGGCTGGTCTCCACCGCATCGTTGATGATGGGTATTGGGGCTGTAAAACAAGACATCAAGGCCATGATATTAACCGGTTTCGCTGGTTTAGTAGCCGGTGCTTGTAGCATGGCCATAGGCGAATTCGTCTCTGTCTACTCACAGCTAGACATAGAATTAGCACAAATGAAGAGAGAAAGGCAAAGAGGAGATGCCAATGGAGGAACAGAAGAAAACAAGGAGGAGAAGGAGGATCTGCCAAACCCATTACAGGCGGCTGCAGCCTCAGCTCTGGCGTTTTCATTGGGTGCAATGGTGCCATTATTGGCTGCATCTTTTATAAGAGAGTACAAGGTGAGGCTAGGAGTGGTGGTTGCGGCTGTGACCTTAGCTTTGGTGGTGTTCGGGTGGTTGGGTGCCGTGTTAGGGAAGGCACCGGTAGTTACGTCTTCGGTTAGGGTTTTAGTTGGAGGGTGGCTAGCCATGGCTATAACCTTCGGCTTGACCAAGTTAATTGGCTCAAGTGGGCTGTGAATCAACTCATTTTTATACCTATTAATATTTTCTTTTTATATTACTGTAGCTATATATATATATATAAAATTTATATATGTCATATTTTGTGTTTTTTTCTTCTCCCATAGATATATGTTGAAATATTTTTGTTTTGTAAAAGCATCTTATTCTATTCGAATTCAAGATAATTAAGCTGTGAATTTCCGTGTGATAAAATGACTATGTTCAACTCTATATATAATAATAATAATAATAATAACAGCAATATGAGATCAATATCAATGGACGAGTCCACAGATGTTGGTTAATCTCAATATACATAATTTTTATTAAGTGTGGGATCGATCCCAAATTTCATTAAATTTTAAGGTAAGAATTTTGATTTCTAACATTATCTGGGATCCCACAACACACTGAAAAGAGAGGCTCATTTGTATTTGTTTAAACCATGTTAGAACAATCAAACGTTCAAACTTGATTCTTTCTTTAATATTATATATATGCTTTATATACTATATGATGTATCAAGACTTTAATTAAAAAAATTAATTGAGGAAAAAGAAAGAAAGAAAGAAAGCACTTTGTCAACTTTAACAAAAGATGGTATATAAATAAATTGCAGATAAACAATGAAAGAAAATTAATGAAATATATACGTACCAAATTCACTCATTTAACATGAACAGTTAAGTTGTTAAAAAGTGAAAAAGCTCACAATCTGAGTGGAAAAAGTAGTGACCAATAAGCTCTTGAAATCGATTTGGACGTACCCGTTTAAAGCAAACCCAGTGATCAAATGACTTTTATCGTGTTTGTAGACAATGTGAGTTTGGGGTTGATCATGTATCTTCTTAAATATTTATTTTCAGGGGTAATTGTATAAATATTCCTGAATTTAGGCTTAATTGTATGCATATGAAACTTTTATTAAAATTAACACAAACATCCTCTACCGTTAGTGGTCAGTGGTTAGAGGAAAACGGTAAAAGGATAAAATGATTTTTCACATTTTAAATTAATTAAAATCTAGTTAATTAAAATAAAATAAATTATCTTCATCTTCATCATCTTCATCTTCATCCCCTTCATCATCATCTTCTTCTTCTTTATCTTCATCAACTCAAATTAATTAAATCAATAACAAAAAGACTTCATTTTCATCACTTAAATCAGATAAAAAAAATAAAAATCTTCATCACCCATCGAATACTCAACTTCATCTTGATCAGTTAAAATCAAACAAAACATATTTAATCTCATCACCCATCAATTACTTAACTTTATTCATCACTTAAATCAAACAAATAAATTATAAAATCTTTATCACTTATGAAATATCTAACTCTATCTTTATCACCTATCAAATACCCAATTTCATATTCATCACTTAAATAATAATAATAAAAAAAACCTTCACCACTTATCAAATACCCAATTTCATCACTTAAAATGAACAAATTCAGTTGAAAATAAAATTAATTTTTATTAAATAAATAAAACAAGTAAATAATAAATAATAAATAATAAGGGGCATTTTGGACATTTTATATAAAAAAGTGAGTCAACTAATAATTTAAATTGTTGACCACTAATGGTAGCTGATATTTGTGTATTAGTAGCTGATATTTGTGTTAATTTCGATAAAAGGTTCATATAGTGCAATTAGAACTAAACTCGAAGGTTATTTGTGCAATTACTCCTTACTTTTAATTATATAACAGATATAATCAACTTTAAAGAAAAAAAAGTTGACTGCTTTATTACAAGGTTTTGTTTTGGCAAAGTTTATAACTTTAGATTATTAATATTCCATGATAAAGACTTCTATATAATTGGGGAAACAAATTTAAATAAAATAAAATATTACTTATTATTAAGTTACTATTTGATATTTGGCCTCATGATGATTTTTGTTTTTGTTTTTGTTTTTTTCTCTTTTCCACCATTGCCCTTCAGTCACAAGTTTCTAGTTCCCATGTTTGATGTCAATTTTATTGTGATCTAGAATATGGAATTTTTGTTTTCTGTTGCTGTCAAACAATTTCTATCATCTTGATAATGAAATGGTAAGATAGTTATAATAATTTATTAAATCAAATGACACATATTTTCATACTTCAAAAATAATTTTATAGTTCAACAGGTTAGTGCATCTCACTTCCATTTTAGTGGTTTAAGGTTTAACTCTCACTATATACATTTACCAATATATATTGGTAGTTTTCTCCTGTTATGGGAGTAGATATTTAAGTTGCATGTTCAGACTTAAAAAAAAAGAAAAAAAAGAAGAAGAGGAAGAGGAAGAGGAAGAATAGCCTTTTTAAATACTATTATCTCTCCTACCGTAAAGTTCTTTAATTCATCTCGGTAGGTCCTGATAAAATTAAAAAGGAAAAAAAAAAAAAAAGAAGAATAACCTTTTTAAGTGAAATTTGCTTCAAAGTAATGAGATGATAACCCTTAAGATTTGGAATCACAACCCCAATTTCACCCCAGATTAGGCCTTTTGTGTATTGCCTTCTTGTCATCATTATCAGACGAGTTTGATTAGTTGAAAACTGTTTTCTCCTAAGCAATTAAAAAGATGCTTGGATGCTTCATTAAGGTGGAGAATAATCTTTAATTTAATGCCTACCCAATATACTCTCTCTCTCTCTCTCTCTCTCTCTCTCTCTCTCTCTCTCTCTCTCTCTCTCTCTCTCTCTCTCTCTCTCTCTCTCTCTCTCTCTCTCTCTATATATATATATATACCCATTCCATGTGACATGATTAATACTAATTAAATAGGAAACTGTACTTAACATTCAAATGAGAAAAAAAAGAAAAAGAAAAAACCTTTAGGGTCTCAAATTGTATAGAGATTTTATTCCTTAATTGATTCTTTTCTTAATCATAAGGAGTTGCATTTGCATATATCCAAAACAAAGTTTTGGAATATTATACAGAGTGGCGATATTCACACCCCAAAAACTGTATGTGCATTTTTACTCAAATTTTTTTTAAATTCTAATATATAATTACAAACCTTTTAAAATAATATATATATATATAATTACAACCAACTTAATACCAAAAATATCATTTTTTTAAAATTATTGTATTACTACTTTTTAAAAATAAATCTCACTCAGTATTTATTACTATCATTTAAAAGTTTCCCACTTATTTTTTTTATTTTTAAAATTTTAATCTATTTTTATTTTTTATGAAATAAACAATGAAAACATTTTAAAAAAAATATAACCACATGTAAAAATGATAAAAGATAAGAAAATGTTGAACTTTTAAAAAGAAAAAAAAAATACTAATGGGAAATTAAACTTTGAAATAAATTTAAATGTTGAGTAGAAAAGAAGAAAAAAATATGTTGAGTTTATATATATTTTTTGAGTGAGGTTTGCTTATAATGTACTAAAATAAAATTAAAGAGAAAATATTTTTGGTATTAAATAGGTTCTATCAAAAATTAGATTTTTAAAAAAATATATATTATTATTGCTGATATTTTGAGCTTATTTAATTCTCTAGAGTCTGTTTCTGTATCTTTTATTGCTAGGGAAGCTAATCGAGTAGCTCATAGGCTTGCTAAATTTGGTATATCCTTTGTAGACGACTTTGTTTGGTTGAAAGATTGTCCATTCTATATGGAGAATTTGGTCCTGAATGATTGTTCAGGTTAGCTGTTTGCTGTTGGAGCTCGTTTTGAGCAGTTTTTAATATATTCTCCTTCTCAAAAAAAAAAAAAAAAAGAAGAAAAGATGTGAACAATTTATTAGTGTGGGCCTAGTTTAATCCTCTTAGGTCATATTAAGATTCAATTAAGTCATACTATATATATAGGATGTCCTTACTCTCGCTCAGAAATTTAGAATAATATTACCTTCCCATTAGGTTATTTGAGAATGGTGAGAAGAGAGTAGAATATCCTTCTTTTAATCAATTTTCTTATATATGTTGATGAATTAGTTTAGTTTTGAGTTTAGGCATATCTTATAAAACATAATTAGAACATTGACTCCAATTTTGTCTCGAAGACTTGACCAGTTAAAAAAGATAGCATGCTCGATGCTCACTATATATATATGGTTCAACATAGATCTAGCAATTTTGTTGCTCATAGTATTGCCAAATGGGCATTAGGTCGTTTTAGCTCCACTGTGTGAGAGTCTGTTTTTCCTCCTTGGTTGAGGAAGATTTCTGATTTGGATGTTTCTGCTTTCTTTTGCCCTAGTGGCTGAATATAGTTTCCTTTTTTTCAAAAAAAAAAAAAAACATAGTGTCGATAATATTTTCAGTTCGCAGGACAAAATCTACCTCAAACAGCGTTGCATTGATTTGTTTACTACATGGATAGAAATAGAAAGACATTTACAGAAGCTACCATCTGCTACGACTACACCATCTGAACTACAAGTTAAGTAAAAATTGGTCTAAATATTATCACGGTTTAATTGATTTTTAATGGTATGTTTAATTGATTTGAGTTGTAATAATTTTGGCCCAAAAATTTCAATTGTCTTGGTGGTTGTAGCTTCATAGGCACTCTCAACCCAACAAATTTCAAACCTTAACATTCTAAATATTATCCCACTATTGTCCATAAAATAAATAACTATACAAGACAATAACAAAATAGTAAGGACAAAGTTTTAACACTGACTCCACCGGTAACAATCTTATTCCTTAAATTGATTACTAACAAATTGTCAAACAAATGTTGAATATCATTCTCTCTAAATTAGTAATTAATCCCGTCAAGTTCACAAAGAAACTAGGAAGCATAAACGCAATACCAAGCTCCAGTATTGTAATTCGACCTTCCTCTTCCGCAGCTTTGACTAACTCTATATATGTTATTAAACCTATCCTTATCTCCACAAGAATAAAACAACTAAACAAAACAAAAGTCTACTTAAACAGAAATACAATTGAAACAATTTGAACACCCAAATGGGAAAAAATGAATGGACAAATTCCTTCGGTGAATTATACGTCCCCAAGTTAATTTACTCAATCACAATCTCATTGGACTATTCTATTTTATCTAGTCGTAGCCTTTACTAGTGATCCCAAACAATATTTTCTTTCATTTCTCACTGTTTTTCGTTTCAAAAAAAAAAAAAAAAATAGAAAGTACATTTGTAAAATAATAATGAATGGGCCTTAACTTTCATTTTCAATAGAACTTGATTATATTTCATTTTTATTTTTAATTAGTAAATGCGTCTTTAATGATTGAATACACTTAGAAAGGAAGAACCTCACTTTAATTGGAATTTTCTAGTACCAAATATTTTTTTTCTTTATTATCTCAACCACCAAATTGATTAGTAATTTTTCCTAAATTATTAATTTATAGTGTTTTATTTGAGAGACGTATAAATGATGAGATATAAAAATTCTTATTGAGTTTTTATAGATATTACTAATAATGGTTTGTTAGGATGTTGGTGAGGTTTTAAAGATGTTACTAACAATGGGATATTAGGATTTACTTTTTAAAGAGATTACTAATAATAGGTGATTGTGATGTTGTTAAGTTTTTAATGATGTTACTAACAATAGGTGATTACTTAGTATCTAAATTTTAAAGATGTTACTAATAATAGGTTATTAAGATTTAGTTATATTTGTTTCATGTCTTATATTTTGGAAGTAATTTATATATTATAGGGTTAACCAATTGCGACGTGCCATTCAATATTGTTTTATAAACACTTTTCATTTGTGTTCTTTTCAATGTAAAAATCTGTTCTTGCATTCTCTAACTTTGTGTATTCATATCTAATGATCACAAAACAATAAATGTACCCATGTAAAAGTTGAAATTAGCTATTTGTTAGGAAACAAATATATTTTTTTAATTTGGTAACATGAGGTCAAAGAAGGTAATACAAAACCATTTTCTTTATTGGTCTAATGGAATATAATTTATTCACTTTAGATTAATTTTGGCGAGGTACCTTATAAGGATTCCTTAAAAGGAATTGGCAAGAACAATTTTTTTATTTGTATATTTTAGTATAAACTCAAGAAAAAAAATACTCAAACAAAGAGCATAGTTTTGCTCATGGAGTTGATCAATAAGCTCAGCCTTTTATTAGTTTCATATGTTATAATTTCTTGTTGAAGTATAAACTTGTTTTAGGCCCAAACCATTTGAAGGCTTGAACTATTATGGGAGCCCAAACCCAAGCCCAAATAAATTAGAGTCCAAGTCCATAAATAAGGTCCAAGCCCTTTATCTAGAATTCTCTAGGGTTTGGTAATTAGACATAAAAATCATGTGGTCAATTGGAAGGGTGTGGAAGGATGTAGAAGGATGAGGTGTATGGTTATTATAATTTTGGATTAGTTTATTTGTGTGGTCTAAAATGATTTGTAAGTAGTATAAATACCCCCTCCCCATTTTGGTTTAGGCATCAAGAAGAAGCAAAGCTTCTAAGTGAGTGAAGAAGAAGTAAAGAGTGAGTGAGTTCTTGAGTGAGAGTGTTCTTGTAATATTTGTTTTGAGTTTAATAAAAGTTTTTTGAGTGTTTTATTTCCAACAAAGTGGTATCAGAGCCTGGTTGGAAGGTGTGCACTATAGCATATCAAAATTGAAGTTCTCGACGAGACGAAGCTGACGCCACAAAAATCACCCCAATCGGAGTTCAAAAGAGCCGACACAGGCCGCCGGAAGTTTGCTGCCAGAGAGTGAGTTAACTCACCGAGTCCAAGCCGAGTTCAAGCCGAGTCAGCCGAGTTGGAAGTGAGTCCAGCCAAGTTGGAGCCGAGTTGACCGAGCTACCAAGCCAGTTGACCGAGCCGCTAAGCTTGCTGACCGAGCCGCCAAGTCGTTGATTGTTGACCAGGTTAGGTTGACCGTTGACTTTGACTTTAACCATAAAAATTGATTTTTTTGTCTGAGTTCATCTTAAGGTTTTTCGACGTTCTGAGTTCATCCGTGTAGTCAGAATTTCGAAATTCTCACTATATTGAGAGTTATGGCTAATGGTATGGCGTCGTTTCAAGTTCCAACACTCAAGAGCGAAAACTATGATAATTGGAGTATCAAGATGAAGGCTCTCCTTGGAGCACACGATGTGTGGGAGGTCGTAGAGAAAGGCTACACCGAACCAGAAGATGAGTCAACTCTATCTCAAACTCAAAAGGATAGTTTAAAAGACTCAAGGAAGAGAGACAAGAAGGCTCTCTATCTCATCTATCAAGCATTAGATGATGATGGTTTTGAGAAGATTTCGAGTGCAAGCTCCGCTAAGCAAGCGTGGGAGAAGTTGCAAATCTCTTACAAAGGAGTCGAAAAGGTAAAGAAGGTCCGTCTCCAAACATTAAGAGGTGAATTCGAATCCTTACACATGAAAGCATCTGAATCTATTTCAGATTATTTCTCAAGAGTAGCAGCTGTTTCTAACCAATTGAAAAGAAACGGTGAAAAGTTAGAAGATGTAAGAATAATAGAGAAGATACTCCGATCATTGGATCCCAAATTTGAGCACATTGTTGTGACGATAGAAGAAACTAAAGACCTGGAAGAAATGACGATCGAGCAACTCCAAGGATCATTGCAAGCATATGAAGAAAAACATAAAAGGAAGCAAGGGATCAACGAGCAACTCCTCAAGATGCAACTGAAGGAGAAGGAAGAAAGTCAAGGCCTCGAGAGAAGCCAGCGTGGTCGAGGTAGAGGCCGAGGCCGAGGACAAGGTAGAGGCCGTGGCCATGGACGAGGTTGGAATTCCAACAGCAGCAACCTCAATAACTACGAGAAAGGAGAAAGCTCAACAAGAGGTCGTGGGAGAGGCAATTCAAACTCGAGGTACGATAAATCTCAAGTTCAATGTTATAATTGTCAGAAATTTGGGCATTATGCTTCGGAATGTAGAGCTCCCAGCAGTAAGGTTGACGAAAGGTCCAATTATGTGGAAGTCAAAACCGAAGAGAATGAGACAGTGCTACTAGCTTGTAAAGACAATAATGGAGACCAAGAAAATGCTTGGTACCTCGACACTGGTGCAAGCAACCACATGTGTGGAAGAAGAAGTATGTTCGTAGAGCTAGATGAATCAGTGGCTGGCAATGTCTCATTTGGAGATGATTCAAAAATATCAGTGAAAGGAAAAGGTAACATTCTTATCCGCGCTAAAAATGGTAGTCATCAATTAATCTCAAATGTCTACTATGTGCCCAATATGACATGCAACATCCTGAGTATGGGTCAACTCTTAGAAAAAGGCTATGTTATTCATATGAAGGATTGTAGTCTTTCTATAAGAGATGGCAAAGGGAATCTAATAGCCATAGTAAAAATGTCAAAGAATAGATTATTTTCTTTGAACATTCAAAACGATGTTGCAAAGTGTCTGAAAGCCTGCTACAAAGATGCATCTTGGTTATGGCACCTTCGATTTGGGCATCTCAATTTTGGAAGCTTGGAGCTACTATCTAAGAAGGAAATGGTGAGAGGACTACTATGTATCAATCATCCTGACCAACTTTGTGAAGGATGTTTACTCGGGAAGCAATTTAGAAATAGCTTTCCAAAAGAGTCAGACTCAAGAGCCAAGAAGCCACTCGAGCTAGTCTATACCGATGTGTGCGGTCCGATCAAGCCAAGCTCTCTCGGTAACAGTAATTATTTCCTTCTCTTCATTGATGATTTTTCAAGAAAAACATGGGTTTATTTCTTGAAGCAGAAATCAGAAGTCTTTGGAGTATTCAAAAAGTTCAAAGCAGCTGTGGAAAAAGCGAGTGGCCATAAGATCAAGGCACTGAGATCCGATAGAGGAGGAGAATTCACATCCAAGGAATTCCTGGAGTTTTGTGAAGCAAATGGAATTAGACGTCCTCTAACTGTTCCCAGATCCCCCCAACAAAATGGAGTTGCAGAAAGGAAGAATAGAACAATCCTAGATTTGGCGCGAAGTATGCTCAAAAGCAAGATATTGCCCAAGGAGTTTTGGGCGGAAGCAGTGGCGTGTGCAGTCTATTTGTCCAATCGCTCTCCAACAAGAAGTGTGTGGGGAAAGACACCTCAAGAAGCATGGAGTGGTAGAAAGCCCGGCATCTCCCACCTAAGAGTTTTTGGAAGCATAGCACATGTTCATGTACCAGATGAGAGAAGAACCAAGCTTGACGATAGAAGTGAGAGTTTCATCTTCATCGGCTATCCCGCTTATTCAAAAGGTTACAAGCTATACAACCCGAACAACAAAAAGTTTGTGATCAGCCGAGATGTGATATTTGATGAAGAAGGAGAATGGAATTTTGGATCGCATGTAGACAACTTCAACTTCACTCCACAATTTGAAGAAACAGAGCGGACGCCGGTGGAGCAACTAGAAGAACCTCAACAAGAACCCACTACACCACCAGCATCACCAGCTTCAACAAATAATGGAAATTCACCACCATCATTTTTACAAGAAAGAGCAATGGAGCGAACAAGAGGTCTTCAAAATTTATACGAGGTAACTGAGAGATCTGATAATCTTACTCTTTTTTGCCTCTTTGCTGATTGTGAACCAGTGAGTTTTGAAGAAGCTGCTCAAGAAAAGAAGTGGAGAGATGCGATAGATGAGGAAATCAAGGCCATTGAAAAGAACAACACTTGGGAACTTGTTCCACTTCCAAAAGGACACAAGGCAATTGGTGTTAAATGGGTGTACAAAACAAAGCGAAATTCTAAAGGAGAGATTGAAAGGCACAAGGCAAGGCTAGTTGCGAAAGGCTACAGTCAAAGAGTTGGAATAGACTATGATGAGGTATTTGCTCCAGTTGCTAGATTAGAAACTATAAGACTAATCATTTCTATGGCAGCGCAAAACAAGTGGAAGATACATCAGATGGATGTAAAGTCTGCCTTCCTAAATGGAGTTCTTGAAGAAGAAGTCTACATTCAGCAACCACTGGGTTACGAAGTCAAAGGCCAAGAAAACAAAGTTCTGAAGCTGAGAAGAGCTCTCTATGGGTTAAAGCAAGCACCAAGGGCATGGAATAGCAGAATTGACAAGTACTTCAAACAGAATGGCTTCACCAAATGTCCTTACGAGCACGCCCTATATATCAAGATCATGAATGGAGATATTCTGGTAGTATGCTTGTATGTGGATGATTTGATTTTCACCGGCAATAACCTAAGCCTGATTGAAGAGTTCAAGAAAGCAATGGCCAAGGAATTTGAGATGACTGACATCGGATTAATGGCGTACTATCTTGGTATTGAAGTCAAGTAAAAGGAAGAAGGCATCTTTATCTCCCAAGAAAATTATGCAA
Source organism: Xanthoceras sorbifolium (assembly GCA_003430845.1). Lineage (NCBI taxonomy): Eukaryota > Viridiplantae > Streptophyta > Magnoliopsida > Sapindales > Sapindaceae > Xanthoceras > Xanthoceras sorbifolium. The sequence goes on along the minus strand of CM010617.1, from coordinate 9,959,260 downwards.
AGGAGATACTCAAGAAGTTCAAGATGGATGATTGTAAGCCGATAAACACGCCAGTAGAATGCGGAATCAAGCTATCGAAGCATGATAAAGGTGAAAGCATAGATCCAACATTCTTCAAAAGTTTAGTTGGAAGCTTACGCTATTTGACGTGCACAAGGCCAGATATTCTTTATGCTGTTGGACTTGTGAGTCGATACATGGAGAATCTAACAACTACCCATTTCAAAGCCGCTAAGAGAATTCTCCGTTACATTAAAGGTACAATTGATTTTGGCTTGTTTTATTCAATTTCTAATGATTACAAGCTTGTGGGATATAGCGATAGCGATTGGGGTGGAGATATAGATGACAGGAAAAGCACCAGTGGGTTCGTGTTCTTCATGGGAAATACAGCTTTCACATGGATGTCAAAGAAGCAACCGATTGTCACCTTATCTACTTGTGAAGCTGAATATGTAGCTGCTACTTCAAGCGTCTGTCATGTAATATGGCTCAGAAATTTGCTGAAGGAATTGGGTTTGCCACAAGAAGAGCCAACTGAGATTTGTGTCAACAAGAAGTCAGCCATTGCCCTAGCAAAGAATCCAGTGTTCCATGATCGAAGCAAGCATATTGATACTCGTTACCACTACATAAGGGAGTGCATAGCAAAAAGGGATGTGCAAATGGAGTACGTGAAGTCCAAAGATCAAATTGCAGATATTTTCACCAAGCCACTTAGGTTTGAAGATTTTTCGAGATTAAGAAGTTTGCTTGGCATGGTAAAACAAGTTTAAAGGGGGGTGTTGAAGTATAAACTTGTTTTAGGACCAAACCATTTGAAGGCCTGAACTATTATGGGAGCCCAAACCCAAGCCCAAATAAATTAGAGTCCAAGTCCATAAATAAGGTCCAAGCCCTTTATCTAGAATTCTCTAGGGTTTGGTAATTAGACATAAAAATCATGTGGTCAATTGGAAGGGTGTGGAAGGATGTAGAAGGATGAGGTGTATGGTTATTATAATTTTGGATTAGTTTATTTGTGTGGTCTAAAATGATTTGTAAGTAGTATAAATACCCCCTCCCCATTTTGGTTTAGGCATCAAGAAGAAGCAAAGCTTCTAAGTGAGTGAAGAAGAAGTAAAGAGTGAGTGAGTTCTTGAGTGAGAGTGTTCTTGTAATATTTGTTTTGAGTTTAATAAAAGTTTTTTGAGTGTTTTATTTCCAACATTTCTAGTGTTGCTAATCTGTTTTCATCGGCGGAAGGAAAAGTAAAGCTGTATAAGACCATCAAGGTAAAACTTTATGTGTGTGTGTGTGTGAAACATTAAAATTAATGAAATTAGAATTTGAGTTCTAAGTTTTTTAATTATTTCTCTAAACTATCTCCTTCTACAGTTCTTTTGTTTTTCTTACTTGAAATTAGAATTAGATATTCTTAGAATTTGAAAAATTGTAATAGCTATATATTGTATAGATCTACTAGATAGAAATACATAAATCATCTAGCAACATTTTCATTATATTTTGCAGACACAATATGGAAGCATATATGACTGCGTGGATATATACAAACAACCTGCTTTTGATCATCCTTTACTCAGAAATCACAAAATCCAGGTTCATTTCACTTTGTATTCCTTACATTTATATATTAAATTCCTATTTAATTAATTTGCCATGTACACAGCTTCTTAATTAATTTCTCATTACATCCAGCTTTTGTCTTACCAGATGCGACCTAGTTTTGCTTTGCAAGGAATGCCATACAATACTTCATCAACAGGCACTACAAAATATGGGTTGAAAAACGAGTGTCCAAAAGGAACTGTTCCAATTCGAAGGATGTCAAAGGAAGACCAACTTAGATCTGATCGACTTCAGCTTTACACAAGAATTAGGACAATCCTCTACTGGTTTTGAAGTATATGTTTATATATATTTTCTCTACGCTACCATATTTGTTATATCTATAAACACACTTAAGAAATCAGACATTTTTTAAATAATTTGTTTTGAAAAATAATGTTTGTGTAAATTACATAATAATAATAAAACAATGACTATTAATAACAAGCACAAAAAAAAATTTGTCTTAGTTTGCAGGAATGTCTACAAAGCCAGGAAAGTATTATGGAGGTGGAGGACTTGTTAGTATATACAATCCATTTGCTGACCATGGCCAATTCACTTCATCTGTTATTTCGATTGAAGGCGGTCCTATAGAGGAATTCAGCACTATAAGAGCTGGATGGATGGTATAACCAAAACCATATATCTCTTGCAATTTACTTCTTTTACGAAGAATCCGAAAAACCCCAATATACGAGGTTTGATCAAAATTGAAAAACAACTAAATAGTTTTAAAAATTTGATGAAAACCTCCTTCTGTATGCCAATTGATTATTTTCAAAATGGGTCAAACCTCGATTGACTTTTTCGAATTCTCTCATCTTTTATGCCATTCACAATTGTTGGATAAAATTTTACATAAAGTTACTTAACTTTGTAGACTTTTAATCATATTTACTCATATTTCAGGTGAATCCGGATCTTTTTGGTGACAATCGAACTCGACTTTATACGATTTGGGGTGTAAATATCACTAATTACCAATATATTTATATGTTCTCATTTGATAACAACTAACAACTAATTCATCTCTATTACTATTACTCTATTGACGCTGTGTATTCTTTTGTGCATATTAATGGTTATAATATGTAGCAAGGAGTGGACGGAGTGATGCATGGTTGCTATGATACACGTTGTCCTGGTTTTGTGATTGTGAGCACCCAGATACCTCTTAATGTTGTATTCAAGGACATCTCAGTTGCTGGTGGATCTCAATTTTATGTTAAACTCTCAATCGCTCAGGTATATTTCAAATATTTATCATCTTCATTTTCTATTTTATGTTTATATTAAAAATCATGAGATCATTTATACAATAATAATGTGTTTACATGTACAGGACAAAGCAACAGGCCATTGGTGGCTCCTCTACAGTGAAAAAGATGATGATCTTGATCAGGGACGTAGCCAGGAATGTAGGTCAGGGTGGGCTAATATATAGTGAGTTATACTCCTCAAAATGTATTATCTAAACAATATATACACAATTTTAATTAAAAAAAAAAGATAAAAATATAGTACCAGATAAACATATATTGCAAATACAACAAAAAAAAACTACGTAGCTTACGATTACTTAAAATATCAAACTTATCAATTATATAATCTGAATCAATAGTATCAGCAATTGTTATTTCAATATAAATAATCATGGAGTTTGTTATAAACTGTTGCTCGATTTTTTTGCAAAACGATGTCTTAAAAAGTATTATTGTTGAAAATACTCATTCTGTTGTTGTTGTAAAAATAGGAAGAGTCAGCACGAAGCAAAGTTTCTGGGTTCGTCAACGAACCCAGGTTCTGGGTTCGAACGCGAACCGATCTTCTGGGTTCGTCGATAAACCCAAGTTCTAGCTTTGAACCCGAACCCAGAAACAAATCCATAGATGGGTTCATTTCTAGGAACGAACCCATAATTTGGATTCGAACAAGAACCCAAGATCTAGGTTCGAATGCAAACCCAGGTTCAGGGTTTGTTTCTGGGGTTTGTTTGGTTCGAACACAGTTCAAGTGGGGTTCGACGAACTCAATGTCCATTTTTAAAAAAAATTATTATTATTTTTTAGCAAACAATATTAAAATAAAATAATTAAATTAAAATAAACTACTAAATAATTAAAAAAGCACTTACCTGACAAATGAGTGGTAACCGAACACAAGTGGAAACATAATTGAACAAGGGAAACAGAATTGTTGTGAATTGTGAGTTGTGAAGAGAAGGAAAAAAAAATAAGGAAAGAGAAGGTAAAAGTTGTGAATTGTGAGTTGTGGAAAGCAAAAACAAAGTTGTTAATTGTGAGTTGTGCAGAGAAGAAAAAAAAAATATAAGAAGAGTTGAGCTTGTTCTAAATCTAATAGTATGAACATTTGAGCTGTGAGTTAATGATATTGTAAATTGAGACTTTTAAAAAATAAAAATATTAATTGAACCGAGTTAATAATGTTATAAATTGGACCTTCAAAAAATAAAAATATTAACTGAAATGAGTTTTTAGTGGGTTAAAATATAAATATAAATAAATAAACATAGAGTATATAATAATATATATATATTTTTTTCATTTGGGCAGATAATACTAATCATTTTTTTTCATTTTGGCAGGGTGGGCTGCCCACCCTAGCCCTCACAGAGCTACGTCTCTGATCCTGATCAACAAATAGGTTACTGGCCCAACACACTCTTTACAAATACAAAACAAGATGCTCAAGTTATTCGCTGGGGAGGAATAGTTTACAGTGACAAACCTAGATCACCTCCTATGGGAAGTGGCCGAAGAGACTGTCACTACCGCCGTATTGCAGTGGCTGCTTCCAGGGCATCTGCAGACGTCCCCCTCGAAACATCCCAATCATGATGCTATAGAGTCGGAGACAATTCCTACAAGGATAAGTTTTGGGGTTACAGTTTTTGGTTTGGAGGACCCGGGGGAGATTCAAAACATTGTAACTGATCCAGATCATTTATTATTTTATACTAAATAAATTCTAAACATGGCAATAAAAATTCATAAATTTATAAATGAAAAGATTAGTTTGGTGATATATTTTTTTTAACTATTACAATTAGTTTGGTGATATATTTGACGACCTGAGATATGACGTATGTATGAAAATAATATATGAAACAATAAAATGATACAAATAGAAAAGATGAGAAGATATTTCTACATGAAAGAGAATTTATAAAATTGGAAGCACATGAAAATGTGTGTGAATATACTATGAGGTAATAACACCTATCCCCCTGAGGTTTTGTCAACTACAAGTGGAGTCAACTTTATCATTTATTAACAACGACCCCCCTACCGTTAGAGGCACTCCGTTAGCGTTAACATCTCAAAGGATAATTTTGTCATTTCGTTCATACAAGTTGATTGATTGACCTGTGTAGTGACAGGTGTCTATCTCATTTAATGCGTATCAGATTGATTTGAATTAAAACAAAATAAAAAAAATTAAAGAAAGTTTGTAATACGAGAAGGCTTCAGGCGGGAAGAGAGCAAATGAACCAACACCCTCTCCTCATCAGAATGAACCAACACCCTCTATTCTCAAATCTTCATCTCACTAAATCATTTTTTCGTCCCATTCGTGCGTTCGTTCGTCCATTGTAGGTCATCGTCTTTCCATTTTGGTGGAGTTATGTGAGAAGATTGACGACTGTCCATCTTCGTGATGGGGTATGGGTAAGTTCTTTTTATAAAAACAATATTGAACTTTACGTTCAATATACTGCATTGAACCCAGAAAAAATCATTTTTGAAGTTGTTTTTGTTTAGGGCTAGGGTTTTTAAGTTTTTTTTGTTTGTAAAAATTATTGAACTCGTTTGTGTTAACCGTTTAATAGACAATATCGAACCAAAAAAAAATCGACTGTTATCTTCGTTTTTGTTTAGGGCTAGGGTTTTTATTTTTCTTTTAGCAGTTGCATGTTTGTTTGTTTTTTTTTTTTTCAAAATGCATTACTTGTATTTGATTACTATGACTTCTATTTTAGTATATGAGATTATGGTATTTGCTGGGTATTTTTACTCTTTTGGATTTGTATTTGCTCTGTTTGTATTAATGAAGTTTGGTTGAAATCGTTTTCGAACAAGAAGTTTTATGATTTTGTTGGTGTGTAATTTTATTGTTTGGTGTGATTTTGTAGTGCACAGTGGATAGTGTAGTTTAGTGCTTTGTTTTCATGGACTTGCATTATTGTAGGGTGTTTGATACATTTTTCTTGTAGGGTGTTCAAGTTCGATGCAACAGCCACCTTCATGGGATCAACCTTCGAAACGGGAAGCTTCGTAAGAGATTATATCAGTTTAAAGCACATATGAGACAACATAATGATGGAGAAACTTGGAAAGATGTATGTTCTTAGAGAGAGATTTCATCAAGCTATTTTTATTTCTTAGAATGGTGAGTTGAGAGAAATTCAATCAGATGAAGACTTGATGGATTTGCTGATAGAATTTGAGGAAAATAAAGTGAAGCAGATCCATTTCATCGTGGAGTACCTGCCATTAAATGTCATCAACCATGAGCTCAACGCTGAGCCTAACATCAAGCAGGGCCCTGAGCCTAACCCTGACCTTAATCCTGAGCCTAACCATGAGCCTAACCTTGAACCCAACAATCATTCTAACCATCAGCTCAATAATAGTCCTAACATTGAGCCCAACAACCTTAGCTCAACAACCAGCCTACATCACAAACCAACCAACCCAACCAGCCTACCTCGAGCTCTGATTCTGACCCATTGTATGGAGGTATTACCAATGATTCAGAAAGCAATAGTGACACACAATTTGACAGTGATGAAGAAGGTGGCAGTAAGTCTGGTCCAGAACTGCATCAACATGAAATTGATAAGGATGAAGTAGTTGGGAAAGATGAAAAGGATAAGGATAGAGTTGATGGTTTGTCTTATGTGAATGATGATAGAGTAGTTGAAAAGGAAGTGTTAGAGGATCCTATTTGTAGTGAGAGTGAAATGAAACAACCAAACAGAGGGACTTCCTTTAGGGTGGGTGAGGATGGCCGCATTAGGCTAGAAGTTGGGCAATTATTTAGGAATGTCAATGAATTTAGGTAGGTCATACTAGATTTCTCCATCTAAGAGGGGTTTAGACTTAAGAGAATTAATAATGAAAGAAGTAGGGTCACTTGTAGGTGTGAGGGAGAGGGCTGTCCATGGAGGGTTCATGGCAGTTCAACATATGACAGAGTCATTTATATATCGAAGACAATTACCAACGTTCACATATATCTGTAGGTGCCAAAAAAATAAAGATGCTAGTGCTAGGTGGGTTGAGAAGAAGTTTGAGTCAATAATTAAGGACAATCCTGATATTAATGTTAGGGTCATACAATCTATTGTATTGATTAAGTGTTGAGTGGATGTGTCAGATTATACTTTGTATAGGGTAAAAAAAAAAAATTTGCATTAACTGGGGTGAAGTAGATCACAAACTGAGTTATAACAAACTCTATAAGTATAGACACTTTATTAGGAAGAGAAACCCAGGGTGTTGTGTCAAACTTAGTACAATATGTTACAACTTAGATACCAATGTCTCTGCACATTTCAATAGATTCTTCCTTAGCTTTTATGCATATAAGATATGATATTTAAAAGGTTGTAGGCCTTTCATAGGATTAGATGGATGTCACTTCAAAAGGCCATATAAAGGGATTCTTTTGTGTGCCATTGTTATAGATGCAAACTGTGGGGTTCCAATAGCTTTGGGTGTAGTTGAGATTGAAATCCTTGATAGTTGGTAGTGATTTATTCAGTTATTGTATGACCACGTGGGGAAGCATGAGAACAGAGTTATGTGTTTTATGACTAATCGACAGAAGGGCATTAACTCAGCTTTGGATGCAATATGTCCTAACCATGTAACAAGATTTTGTGGTAGACACATACTTCAGAATTTGATGTCTAGGTAAAAGGTGGACTACCTCAGAGACCTTTTTTGGCCAGTTGCTCGAAGCTCCAATGTTGCAGATTTTAATGAGGCAGTGAGTAAAATTAAGGAGACTTCTACAAGGGCAGCCAATACTTGATAATCATTTCATTGCATTACTGGTTTGTCCATCCATTTGACCATGAGACAACATCAGACCACAACACAAACAATGTGGTCGAGGCATTCAATAGCTGGATGAATCATCTTCGTGCACATCCATTGATGACAATGATGGAGAACGTAAGAAGGAAGTTCAGGAAACGCCTCTGTAAGAGATATGAAGGTGCACTAAAGTGGTGGACAGACATACCACCTGCAATAAGAAGACAGTTACAAAAAGTTCAAACAGATGAGAGGTACTTAGATCCACTGAGGTGTGGAGAATGAGAGTTTAAAGTGGTGGATGGTAGATGTAACATCCCGGATTTCGGATAATTAATTTTATATATGTGAAAATAAATTTTGTGATTGGAAGGGGTGTAAATGTAATTAAAAGTATGTATATTTTTATGGTTTCCAGGTGGACCAGATTGAATAGTCGAAAAGGATGCATGAAGTATGAAAATTGAAAACCGAAGCAGTGAGCATCGCGACCACAGGTCGCAATGGCTTGCTCGCGGTGGAAAATGAGATTTTTGGCAGTGAGCATCGCGACCAGTAACCGCGACCACAGATCGCGATGAACTGCTCACGATGAAAATGTCAAATTCTGGCAGTGAACAACGCGACCAAGGTACCACGAGGTGTGCTCGCGATGAAGGCGGTGCAAACGCTCCAGTGAGTACTACGACCTGGTGGCGCGACCACAGGTCGCGACAGCCGAAAAATATAAAAAAAAAGTAGCTTCTTGCAGAAGCTAGAAAACACACAGAGCAGAAAAGAGAGAGGAGAGACCGAGGAAAAAGAAAAGAAAGAAGAAGAAAGAAAGAAGAGAAAGAGAAAGAAGAAGAAGAAGAAGAAAGAAAGAAGAAGAAAGAGAAGGAAGAAGAAGAGGAAGAAGAAGAGGAAGGAAAGAGAGAAAAGAAAGTGTGGGTGAAAGAGAAAGGTAAAAAGGGAAAGGAAAAGAAAATCGTGGAACCGCGATTTGCCGAAAGGAAACGGTATCCAGGTTGGTGTACCTCCGTTTTCGAACTTTTTTATAAAAAGCCTTGAGTATTTTTAGTTTGAATCCGAGATTTACTTGAAGATTTTCATTTTATGTGTTTATTTTATTTTCGTGGAGCGATATTATTGTTGATCGTATTTTTATTATTACGATTTCGTTGAAAATTTCTTGTTTCCGATTATCGTATGATTATTGTTGATTTTCCATGAAAAATCTATGTTATTGAAATTGTATGTTTCCGTTGATCTGTAAAAACAGTAAATGGTTGAAATATAGTTTATCGGAAACGACCCTAGGATACTTAGACATAGAAATGGATATAGGAGGTTGGTATACCAGCTGGGTTCACTGAGCAGTACTGCGCCGATATTGATTGCTATTGATGATTATTATGTACCTTCTCATGGATTCGCCCAGAGGCAGGGAGACACGTACCTCCTCAGGATTCGTCCTGGGGGTTGGGAGCCACGTACCTTCCTAAGGATTCGTTCCTGGGATAGGGAGTTATGTACCTCTCTAGGTTCTGTACCCACGGTCCTAGAGTAGGGAGAAACGTACCACTCTTAGGATTCATCCTAGGGTGGGAGTTTGACCCATATTCCAGTCCTAGTATGTTGAGTATTCTAGCGGGCCAGATTTGAAGTGAATTGAGAAGTGAATTGAATGATTGTCTTCACTGATTTTATATGTTGATCCTATTGTTGAAATTAAAGTGATTAAAACTGTTTTATGGTTTGATTTTGGAAGTTAAATTGATTTTGTAAATGATTCGAATTGATATATATATATATATATATATATATATATATATATATATATTGTGATTTGTTTATTATTAAAAGTTATTTATGATTTTCATAATTGAGTTTAGTGTACACCCACTAAGCTATATGCTTAGCGCGTTAGTTTTGTTTCTAACGCGTAGGTACCAGGGATCCGGAAGAGGCCAAAGACTGGAGAGAGAGAGATTTGCTGACAGAGTCCCAGAGTTATCACAGTTGGGTAGCTATATTGTTGTTACATGTATATATTCTGAAAGCATGCATATACAGAGGACTTGTAAATATGTTTCGTAATATGTTTTGTAACTGTAATTAATTATTTTACGATTTCTGTCTTTTATGCTTATTATGTTTGTAAATATTAATTTCTGAATTGTTTTATTTTATAAACTGTATTGGAAAGTCGCACTAAACGGCAGAGTGCGCAATTGTTTGAAAGTGATATTGAAGTGTTGTTATTGAAATTGTATTTGATTGAGTGGTGAAAAACAGGTTTTGGAAAAATCCGAAAAACAAACGGAACTCTGCCGAAATTTTTATAAAAAGTTTACTTATTGGGCTCACTTGAAAATGGTTTTAAAACAATCAACTATTTAGTTTTCTAATGGTTTGAAAATCTATCGATGGGCTCACAACAGTTTTCGGTTTATAAAATGAATTTAGAAAGTTTTGAAAAACCGTGTAGCGCTCCCTGGGTCAGTCCAGCCAGGTCGGGTCGGGGGGTGTTACAGTAGAAGACAATTTGTTGTTCACCCCATAAAAAAAACTTATGAATGTGGGCTTTGGGTTGTCTCGGGTGTGCCTTACAAGCATACTATGACATGTATAACGTAGATAAGAATTGATGTGTAAAATTTTGTGCATGAATACTTAAAGAAACCGGCCTACTTAAGAACGTTTTTTCACTTCATACATGTCATACCTGATGAAAGCTTGCGGCATATGTTGAAAGTCAAACAGTTTTGCCACCAAAGAAGAGGAGGAGAGCTGGCAGACCTAGACTTTTAGGACGAAGAGGCGCTATTAAACCAGTTAGGGTTAAGAGGTTTGTGGGATTTAGATGCAACAAATGCAAACAGGTCGGTTAGAACAGGTTATATGATGTTAGCTTTAGGTATGGGCTCTTATCGAGCTGCTTGCAAAGTAGAACCATGCAGTACCAGACACGAGATAGATCTTCTAAAGAACATGACTTTTTTTTTTTTTTTCGAATAAGCCAATTTAACAGTAGGACATGCAACACATATGAGGTATAAAATTCTGAACTTCTAATATTTTTTTCTTGTTTCAGTTTGTTAATTCAATTAATAACTTAACATATTTTTGTTATCAGACTGAAGGTACATCCAATGCAGCTTCAGCTGGGAGAAGGAAAAGAAAGAGAACAAGAAAAGTAGGAGTTGCAGCAGAGACAACTTCAGTTTGGTGATATATTGACGACTGAGACATGACGTATGTATGAAAATAATATATAAAACAATAAAATGATACAAATAGAAAAGATGAGAAGATATTTCTACATGAAAGAGAATTTATAAAATTGGAAACACATGAAAATATGTGTGTATATACTATGAGGTAATAACACTTATCTTCCCTATGGTTTTGTCAACTACAAGTGGAGTCAACTTTATTATTTATTGACAACAACCCCTCATAATGATGGAGAAACTTGGAAAGATGTCTGTTCTTAGAGAGAGGTTTCATCAAGCTGTTCCTGTTCCTTGGAATGGTGAGTTGCGAGAAATTCAATCAGATGAAGACTTGATAGATTTGCTGGCAGAATTTGAGGAAAAGAAAGTTAAACAGATCCATTTCATCGTGGAGTACCTACCACTAAATGTCATCAACCATGAGCCCAACGTTGAGCCTAACATCAAGCAGGGCCCTGAGCCCAACCCCGAGTAGGGCCCTAAGGCCGACCCCGACCTTAATCCTGAGCCTAACCATGAGCCCAACCTTGAGCCTAACAATAATTCTAACTATCAGCCCAACAATAATCCTAAAATTGAGTCCAATAAAAAAAAGCTCAATATCAGTCGCTATCACAAACCAACCAACCTAACTAACCTACCTTGAGTTATGATTCTGACCCATTATATGAAGGCCTTACCAATGATTCAGAAAGCAGCAATGATGCACAATTTGACAGTGATGAAGAAGGTGTCAATAAGTTCGATCCAGAACTACAGTAGCATGAAATTGATAAGGATGAAGTAGTTGGACAAGATGAAAAGGAAGAGGCTGAAGTTGATGGTTTGTCTGATGTGAATGAGGATAGAGTAGATGAAGATGAAGTGTTAGAGGATCCTATTGGTAGTTAGAGTGAAGGGGAATAACCAAACAAAAGGACTTTCTTTAGGGTAGGTAAGGATGGCCACATTAGGCTAGAATTTGGGCAATTATTTAGGAATGTCAATGAATTTAGGCAGGTCATACTAGATTTCTCCATCCAAGAGGGGTTTAGACTTAAGAGAATTAATAATGAAAGAAGTGGGGTCACTTGTAGGTGTGAGGGAGAGGGCTGTCCCTGGAGGGTTCATGGCAGTCCAACATATGACAGAGTCATTTATATGTCGAAAACAATTACCAACGTTCACATATATCTGTATGTGCCAAAAAATAAGGATGTTAGTGCTAGGTGGGGTTGAGAAGAAGTTTGAGTCAATAATTAAGGACAATCCTGATATTAATGTTAGGGTCATACAATCTATTGTATTGATGAAGTGTTGAGTGGATGTGTCAGATTATACTTTGTATAGGGCAAAAAAAAATTTGCATTAACTGGGGTGAAGTAGATCACAAATTGAGTTATAACAAACTCTATAAGTATGAGCACTTTATTAGGGAGAGAAACCCAGGGTCTTGTGTCAAACGTAGTACAATATGTTACAACTTAGATACCAATATCCCTGCACATTTCAATAGATCCTTCCTTAGCTTTTAAGCATATAAGATGTGATATTTAAAAGGTTGTAGGCCTTTCATAGGATTAGATGGATGTCACTTCAAACAGCCATATGAGGGGATTCGTTTGTGTGCCATTGCTATAGATGCAAACTGTGGGGTTCCAATAGCTTTGGGTGTAGTTGAGATTGAATGCCTTGATAGTTGGCAGTGATTTATTCAGTTTTTGTATGACCACGTGGGGAAGCATGAGAATAGAGTTATGTGTTTTATGACTAATCGACAGAAGGGCATTATCTCAGCTTTGGATGCAATATGTCCTAACCATGTAACAAGATTTTGTAGTAGGCACATACTTCAGAATTTGATGTCTAGGTATAAGGTGGACTACCTCAGAGACCTTTTTTGGCTAGCTGCTTGAAGCTTCAGTGTTTCAGATTTTAATGAGTCAATAAGTATAATTAAGGAGGCTTCTACAAGGGCAACCCAATACTTGATGAGCATTTCATTACATTACTGGTTTGTCTGTCAATTTAACCATGAGACAACATCAGACCATAACACAAACAATGTGGTCAAGGCATTCAATAGCTGGATGAATCATCTTCTTGCACATCCATTGATGATAATGATGGAGAACGTAAGAAAAAAGTTCATGTAACGCCCCCGTAAGAGATATGAAGGTGCCCTAAAGTGGCGGACAGACATACCACCTACAATAAGAAGGCAGTTACAAAAAGCTCAAACAGATGAAAGGTACTTAGATCCACTAAGGTGTGGAGAATATGAGTTTAAAGTGATGGATGGTAGAAGGCAGTTTGTTGTTCACCTCGACAAAAAAACTTGTGAATGTGGGTTTTGGGTTGTCTCAGGTGTGCCTGGCAGGCATGCAATGGCATGTATAACGAAGATAAGAGTTGATGTGTAAAATTATGAACATGCATACTTGAAGACACCGGCCTACTTAAGAATATATTTTTACTTTATACATGCCATACCTAATGAAAGTTTGCAGCCTGTGTTGAAAGTGAAACAGTTTTGCCACCAAAGAAAATGAGGAGAGCTAGCAGACCTAGACTTTCATGACGAAGAAGCGCTACTGAACCAGCTAGGGTCAAGAGGTCTGTGGGATTTAGATGCAGCAAATACAAACAGGTCGGCCACAACAGGTTATATGATGTTAGCACTACATATGGGCTCTTATTGAGTTGCTTGCAGAGTAGAACTATGCAGTAACAAACACGAGATAGATCTTCCAAAGAACATGACTTTTTTTCGAATAAGCCAATTCAACAGTAGGACATGCAACACATATGAGGCATAAAATTTTGAACTTCTGATATTTTTTTTCTTGTTTCAGATTGTTAATTCAATTACTAACTCACCATGTTTTTATTATCAGACTGAAGGTATATCCAATGCAGCTTCAGTTGGAAGAAGGAAAAGAAAAAGAACAAGAAATGGAGGAGTTACAGCAGAGACATCAATTGCTGTTGGTCCTTCATCAACTGCTGTTGGGCCCTCATCAACTTCTGCTGGCTCTTCAAGTTTTGTTGGTCCTTCAAACTCAGCTGCTTCTATTATTACAAGGGTAACAGTTTAATACACATCTTTACAAAAACTTAAATCAATTACATATTAACATGTTCAAGTTTTGCAGGTCCTTTTGTTTTCATCAAATCAACAAGGGATTTCAAGTCAAGGAAATACAAGGAATGAACACTTGGCATCTCAGCCTCTCACATTTAATGCACCTCATTGTTTTCAGATATCTCAAGGTTCATGCAGTTCAACACTCTTTAATTTTCTTTTTCTTTTTTGATATCAATAATGATCAAGTGTATTAAAATCAGTAGATACACAAAGGGAATTGTAAAAGTTACTACAACAACTAATGCTTTTGAGGTTATGGTTGATTGTGGACAGCGTTGATTTTTTGGTTGATTGCGAAGAATGTTGTTGATATATGGAGAATGTGTGATATGAATATAGAGAAGATTTTGTAGTTTTATTTTTTGACAGATTCTGAACTGTGGACAGTGGATATGGAGAGGTTTTTTTTGGTAGATTCTGAACTGTAGACAGTGTTGATCTAGTTAATTTTTTTGTATAAATCACATACTGGAAGATGTTTATTCATGATATTTTCAGGTCATTTGTCAAAACAATCACTATAAGAAAAACGATTATCTATAACAAGCCATCTACCATGGACAAGCATGGACCGAGGTAGAAAATATTTATTCACCACGGGCCTTTAAAAGCCCGTGATTGTAATCATATCCACAACTGGCCTTTTGTTGCTCGTTATGAATATCATCTATCTATTATGGTCGTTTAGAGGCCCATTGTAGATATGATACAATCCATCAAGTAATTGGGTCGGAAACGAATCGGGTCATTTTGACCTGACCCACCCATTTCTATATATATAAAAGAGGAAAAAAAAAAACCCTAGATTAGATTTCTTCCCCCTTTCTCTTCTTATTTTTCCGCCCTCACCAAACCCTAGATCAAATGCTTATTCAATAAATCCAAGCAAGAGGCCGAGTTAGTGAAGATGCTCGATCAGGTAATGAAATATGTGTTCCTTAAATAATTTTATATGTTATTTAGTAAAATGCATAATTTTAGCAATGAAATATGGTGTCAGACACATTCAATTATGACATTTTCAACTAGCATAGTCTGTGTTGATAATAAACGAAGCATAGAGGACACCAAGATTGATCTTG
The DNA here is from genome assembly GCA_003430845.1 of Xanthoceras sorbifolium. Taxonomy (NCBI): domain Eukaryota; kingdom Viridiplantae; phylum Streptophyta; class Magnoliopsida; order Sapindales; family Sapindaceae; genus Xanthoceras; species Xanthoceras sorbifolium. The sequence continues at coordinate 9,944,157 of CM010617.1, read as the reverse complement.
AAAAAAATCATTATTGCCACTGATTGACTTCTGCAAAGGTAGCCCAAAACTTTATAAAGACAGTTTTCTCACTCATAGAGGACACCAAATAGCTCCACTATGTTTTATGTTGAATTTATGGATGAGATGCTTGAACTGGAATTATGAATTATCAAACATCAGTTTTCAAAATTATGAAGGGTATACATTAAGAAATTTTAGTGATTGTAAAATAGAGTAAAATATAAAGTACAACAATAAACATCTAAAGAGATTTAGATATACGTGTCCAAATTTCTAATGTGTATTTGCAGTTTTTCTTCATCCTATTCTATCATGTCTCCTGCAGGTGTAAAGTAAGCGTGGAACACATCAGATATGCTCTTTAGTGAAGATAAGACAATTGTGGTCTAACGAATTACTTTGAAGTTGAAGGGAGGTATTATTAGGGGTAGGCACCAAACTAAACCGAAACATGAAACCGATGAACCAAACCGAACCAGACCGTTTTGGTTTGGTTTAATCGGTTGTAATGGTTTTGTTCGGTTGGTTTTATTTTAAAACCAACCGAATTGGTTCAGTTCACGGTTCCAAACCGTGAACCGAACTAACAAACCAGCTTAATATAAAAAGAAAAAACAATTGAATAAGTAAACCTAATTTTTAGTTTTTCTGTACCGCTCATCTTCTTCATTTCAACATCAGAGAGCTGCACCAGTTTACCACTCCTAGCCATCGCAAAACACCATACCTGCGCCACTCCTCGCCGTACCAATCCCTCGCATCTGATAGCCTCGCACGCACCTGCGATCCTCGCATGCACCAGTCCCTCGCATGCATTGCAAAACACCAGACCCTCGCACCTGAGTGCCACACTAGTAGCACCTCCACCTACTGTCGCACCTCCAGTCGCATGTCCACCTCCACCTCCACCTATAGCGCACCTCCAACTCCAGTATTTATAAACGAACAATTTTTTTTTTTTTGGTGTTTGATTTAAAACCAGTTGGCATTTTTTTTTTGTTTATAATATGTATTATTTATTTGGTGTTTGATTTAAACTCAATCGGTGTTTTTTTTTTTTTGGTTTATAATCGGTTTGTTTACTTTATTTGGTGTTTGGTTTAAGCTCAATTATGAAAAGGGGTAATTGCAATAACTCCCCGTGTATATAGTCATAATTGCACAAAAATATGAGAATAATTGATAATAACAATAACTCCCCTTTGACCAGTTGACTAACCGTTGACCACAGTTAGTCACTAATGGTCAAAGGGGTAAAATCGTCTTTTAGAAAAAAAAAATTTTTTAAAAAAAGAAAATTTAAAAAATGGACCAGATGAGATCTGGTCCATTAGATGAGATAAAAATATTTTCATCCAATGGACCAGATCATTTGGTCCATTGCCAAAAATAACAATAATAATAATAATTTTTTAAAAATTTTTTTGTTCATCACACCAAATCTTCTTCTTCTTCCTATTTTTTTTTTCTTTTTTCAATTTCTTTCTTCATTATTTTTTTTACTTTTCCTCCATCTTCTTCTTTTTATTCTTCTTCTTCTTCTTCTTCTTCTTTTTTATTTTCTTTATTCTTCTTCTCTTCTTTTTTTCTAATTTTTTTTTATTTTTCTTCTTTCTTCTTCTTCTTCTTCTTTTATCTTTTTTCGAATTTTTTTATTCTTCTTCTTTTCTTCCTTTTTTTCAGATTTTTTTTATTTTTTCTTCCTCTTCTTCTTATTCTTTTCCTGATTTTTTTTTTATTTTTTTGTCCTCTTCTTCTTCTTCTTCTTCTTTTCAGATTTTTTTTTTATTTTTCTTCTTCCTCTTCTTTCTCTTCTTCTTCTTCTTCTTTTTTCAGATTTTTTTTTAAAATTTTATAAAAGACAATTTTACCCCTTTGACCGTTAGTGACTAACTGTGGTCAACGGTTAGTCAACCAGTCAAAGGGGAGTTATTGTTATTATCAATTATTCTCAGATTTTTGTGCAATTATGCATATATACACGGGGAGTTATTGCAATTACCCCTTATGAAAATTTAAATGTTTGAGGCAATGTTTGCTGTGGAAATTTGGTATTTGCTGTGGAGGCTATGTTTGAATGTTTGAATTTTCACAGTTTGTTGCTGACTTGCTGTCATGTTGCTGTTTCTACTTGCTGTTGTTGGATAAAATGTCATGTTACTATTTGTTGTCATATTGCTGTTGTTTGAATGTTTATCTCAATTTTTTTTTTTAATGTTTGAATGTTTTTTGAATGTTTGAAATGTGAATGTTTATTCACTGGTGCTACTTGTTGTCATGTTGCTGCAGTTTGAATGTTTATTTATATAATTAGAATGTTGATTTGCAAATTGAAAATTTATTTTGTATAAATATAGTTGTTCTTGGTTATTTAGCATGTTATTAGAATGAAAATTGATTATTTTGTTTTAGGTTGGTTTGTTGCTCATGTAGAATATGAATCGTAGTAATGGGTTTGATGATATTGATTCATTAGTTTCTGATGGTGAAAAATGAGAATGACGGTGATAGTATGTGTTTATAAAAAACAGGTTAAAAAAAAAGGATATAAGTTGTATTAAACCTGGGGGTGGAAAGGGTAAAAAATCATCTAAGGTATATAAACATTTTACATCGTATGAAGAACATAGGACTAGGAGAGTGAGATCACATTGCAATTATTGTCCTCAAACATATACTTGTGACACACTAGGAAATGGTAGTAGTACAACGAATATGCTTAGGCATATACAAAAACAATGCAAAAACTACAAAGCTAAATTAGCTGTGAGAATCCAAAACAAATGTATCTAGTGAAATTAAAACAAACTCAAATGTCATCATTTGCAACAAAGGATGTGAGTGGGAGTGAGAGTAGTATAGGTTTGGTTTGCTTTAATAAGGAGAAAACTAGGAAGGCATTGGCGAAGATGTTGATTGTTGATGAGTTGCCATTTAGATTTGTTGAGAAGCCGGGTTTTCAAGAGTTTTGTCTTGCGGGTATGCCATTGTTTGATATCCTATCTAGAAGAACAATAGTTAGGGATATTATACAATTGTGTCTTGATGAGAAGATATCTCTGATAAATTTTTTTAGAAAGAGTAACGTAAGGGTTTGTCTTACTACTAACACTTGGACATCAATCCAAAATATTAATTATATGGTTGTGATAGCTCATTACATAGATGATTATTGGCAATTACAAAAGAGAATATTGAGTTTTAGTCAAAGAGTTGATCATAAAAGAGACACCATTGGAAAATGTATTGAGAAAGTTTTGATTGATTGGGGTATTGAAAGGGTTTTCACAATCACTGTGGATAATGCATATTCCAACAATACGACTATTCTTTATATTAAAAGAAAGTTGAATGGTTGGAAGGCATATGGTGTAATTTTGGATGGAAAATATTTACATTTGCGGTGTTGTGTACACATTGTGAATCTATTAGTGAATGATGGGTTGAACGAGATGAACGATTCGGTGGTTGCCATACACAATACCGTGAAATTTATTAAATCGTCTCCTAGTAGATTTGAGTTCAAAAAATGTGTCAAGCATGAGAAAATACAAAACAAATGGCTTGTTGTGTTGGATGTTTGCACTAGGTGGAATTCGAACGGATGAAGGAAGAAGATGGACATTACCAGAACTACTTTAAGGAGACAGAAAATGGACAAAATCAGATTGGGCCACCTCATTCTGAGCATTGAGAGAATGCTAAGGTATTTGTTCAATTCTTGAAATTTTTTTATGATGTAATTGTGTTGTTTAGTGTTTCATTGAGTGTGACTTCAAACTTATATTTTCACAAATGGAGCACAATTAACAACCAATTAACATCAATGAGTGGTGAGGGGAATTCGCTTGTGCGTCATATGGCTTCCAGCATGAAGACCAACTTTGAAAAATATTGGGGAAGTTTAGAAACTACAAACAAGTTGTTGATAATAGCGGTTGTGCTCGATCCTAGGTACAAATTACAATATGTGATTATTGTTTTAGGGTTTTATATGGTGTTGTTAGTACTGAATCAATGACTGCAAGTATCAAAGATGCTTTGGTTGAGTTGTATGATTGCTATCATGTATTGCACGGTGGTACTGATGGAGTCGATGACATTCCCTCATTTAGTGACGTTGGCGATGTAGAATGTGATGATGGCATTGGCATTAGTGGCTCTAAGTTTGACCTTTCAGTTACCTTTTCAGAAACAGTTGAAATGCAAGATACAATTGGAGGAAAAAAATGAAGTGGAAAGGTATTTGTTGGAGCCGGTTGAACGCAAACGTCCTAGTTTTGATGTGTTAACTTGGTAGAGCGTTTCAAGTAAACACTATCCGATTTTGGCATTCATTGCGAAGGATGTGTTTGCAACACCAATTTTCACTGTAGCTTCGGAGTCAGCATTTAGCAATGGAGGACGTGTTCTTAATCCATTTAAGAGTTCACTAAATCCAAAAATGGTGGAGTGCTTGATTTGTGCTAAAAATTGGTTGTAAGCTAAAAGATCTATTATTGCGGTTGAAGTAGTAAGGGCGTTTGCGCAAAATGATGATCCATTGTTAGAAAACTTGCAATTTAATGAAGAAGCAGAATCTGGTAAGTAGTTATTTTTTATTAATCAATTTAAATACTTGAATATATTGTTATTTGATCTTGTTTTATTTTAACGAATACTTTACTTTTATTTTTGCTTAGATCTTGCAAAGTTGTCAGAAGAAATGTCATAATTGACAACAGTGGATGAATAAGGGAAGTAGTGGTGAGCAGTCAAGAACAGAGACTTTTATTTTTATTTGTTATTTAGGCCATGTTATTATAATTTATATATTATTGTTGGACTATGGATTACATTTGGACTTGTTTGTGGATTATTAATTCCAGAATTTTATTCAGATTATGATTTGAAATTTTTAGAGTTTTATGAAGTTTAAACTATGAGATTTACTATAATATGTATTTTTGGACTGTTTAGGTTTTGGTTTTAATGTAAAAAAACCGAAGGCGATGTTTGATATAAGAATATTTGATTTATTTTATAATTTAATATAATTGATTTTGTATTATTAGATTGAATTTGTATTTTTTAGAATAAAAATTAATCATATTTAGATGTAAAAAAACCGAAAGTCCATTATAATTTTTATGGCCCAATAGGCCCATAAACCAACCAAACTGGTCCAATCCGGTTTGGTTTGATTCGGTTCACTTTATTCTTGGTTCTCAATTCGGTTCACTTTTTTAAAAACTGATCAATTACCGGTTTTTATTGGTTTTACCCAAAACCGAACCAAACCGAACTATGCCCACCCCTAGGTATTGTACACTAATTTTCATAATCAAGTGTGAAAGTAGCTAGAAATGGTAGTGACAGACCCCTAACCTACTATCTCCCATTAGGTAGCCTGCCGGCACTCCACGGTAGCTTCCCAGCCGAGGCTTGCCACGCTGGAAGGCTTCCGTGAAGCTAAGCCATTTCTTTTATTGAAAATCTGAGTAGAATTTTTTTTTTAATATAAAATTATTTTATAAAAATTTTGGCAAAGTCTCCTCTGTTTTTCTGAATCTACCAAATCTTGGAGACCTGCATAAAACAACTTGAACACTTCTATATTTGTTTTCAAATCTCAACTACTATGGACCTCTGGTCCATCTCAATAATCACAACTCAAACAGTTTAAATATTAAAATAAACAGTTATCAAATCTTTCAATAAAATACTTATGTACTTAAAACAATATTAAAATATAAACTTAACAATTTAAAACATCATATATGCTTGTAAAACAGTCACAACATCCTCTGACTGGTCCCGCTGGTCTTTGGCGTCCCTGCAATTTATGCACCTGTACCAGTACCTGTACTTGGGAGGTTGGTTTTAAAAACATAAAACTATAATGGGCTAAACGAGCTCAGTGAGTACTGTTACTTTCTAAATAAACTTTAATTCTTTTTCTGAAATCTAATTTCTAAAAACTGGGAAACTGATTTAATACTCTTATTTTTCTGGAAACTGAAAAGCTAATATGATATTCTTTTCTGAAAACTGAAATTCTGAGATAATATATTATTCTGAAAATTGAAATACTGAGATAATATATTTTTTTTCTAAAAACTGAAATACTGAGATAATGTACTTTTCTGAAAACTGAAAAGTTAAAAGAATATACTTTACTAAAAATACTTTGCTGATGAAACTTCTCTGATTTAAAGTTTTCTAATAATATAGTTTTCTGATAATACTATTTTGATAAAATACTTTTCTGATCAAATACTTTTCTGATAATAAACTTTTTTAATAATACTTTTCTAAAAACTTATTCTGATAAAATCTTTCTGATAAACCTTTCTGATACTGCTTTTCTGATAAAACGTTTCTGATAAAACTTTTCTGATAATGCTTTTCTGATAAAACTTTTCTGATAATGCTTTTCTAATAAAACTTTTCTGATAAAACTTTTATGATATTGCTTTTCTGATAATACTTTTCTAATAAATCTTTTTCTGATAAATACTTTTCTGATAAAACCCATGGAACCCTTCTGATTCCTGATACTCCATAGGACAACCCAACTGGCGTCGTACCATATGGAGGGTGTCACCAGGCGACTAATCTGACGCCACACTGGTGACTTCTGATATTCTGATAAAAGACATCTCACTGTCTATGTGCGGTATGCTGCGTCGCAACATATAGCGAAACAGCACCCCAATGTGTGGACGACTGACAGACTCGACAGACTCAACCCCCCCTGGAGTTAGCGTACTGTCCCCCCTTAACTTGCCACACACAATTGGGATGTACCGGCCGGGTCTACTTCTGATAAATTCTGATAATTTTGATACATTCTGATAATTCTGATAAATTCTGATAATAAATGGGTATCCATGGTTTGAAAACTATTTTTTTTACTTTTGAAAACTAGCTTTTAATCAAAAAGTATGGGATATACATAAAACATATTTCTTTAAGTGCATATAAATTCTAAATTTCTGAGATATAAAAATACTTCAATTAAAATATATTGGAGCATAAATTCTATTTATATGATGAACCACATAAGTAAATAAATGTATATATAAATTCACAAATAATTAAATTAACCTTGGAAACATAGTAAAATATATTTCAACTAAAAATATGATTTTGCTTAAAATAGTTTAACACTCACAGATTTCTGGTTTTCTCAAATCTTGGTGCTCCGTTTCCTACGTCTCATTGCATTTCTGGTCTTTCCGTATAATTTCATTTTCTCCCATACTATGGAGATTTCTCCCTAAAGTAATATATTTCCAAATTAATCATTAATATAAATATAACAACTAATACAAAAACTCACTTAACACATTATTTTTCAATTTATTTTATTCTAACAAAGTCAATGATATTAAATTTGCTAAAAATCATGTCTCTACAATTATGTATTCCTTGATTCGTTCAATTTTTCTTAAATTGAATCTCATACATCACAACTCAACATATTTACTTTATTTTCTAAACACCAATTTGTATCACAATCATACAAATACAATTTCTAATACTTAATTACTCATAAATCAAATTATGTATACCATCAATTTCAATTTCTACACAATTTTTCATACTAATCTTCGTCAATTTAACATAAGTGAATTTCTTTTACTTAACAACATCAAATTCAACTTCATTAAATGCGATTAAACTAATTTGAGCTTCAATTTTGAATTTAATTTCAAAAATTCTCAAAACTAATGATTCAATTTCATTCCAAACACAACATCATACAAATTCCATACTACAAATTCACTAATTTGAAAATCATTTTGATTTCTTACTTAACGATTCTAAATTTATACTATTAATTAACTCAAAAACACTCAAATTACTCAATTAATATCTCAATTTAACAATTCAAACTCAAAATCATCAAATCCCCAATTCTTTACTTACTGATTTTCTTTATTTTCATTCTAATCAACTCCAATTAAATTAATTTCAAATAAAACACTACCAAATACTCAAATCAAATACTAAAATCACAAAACCCATAAATCAATTTTATTTTATATTCAACAATCAATTTCAACCACAATCAAAACTCAATCAATTACTAAAATCAATTCAATTTCATCAATTTCAAACCAAATCAACTTCATTAATCACTTATCCACATCATCATCTTCTTCTTCTTTCTCTTTTCTTTTCTTCTTTCTTTCTTCCTCTTTCTCTCTGCTGGACAGCTCTCTCTTTTCTCAGCTGGGCAGCTCTCTCTTTTTCCTCTTCTTTCTTTCTTCTTTTTTTCTTTCATCACGGGTTTGCTCTGTTTCTTCTCCACCTTGGCCGGCTGTTTCCTCTGCTTTCTTCCTTAGTCATTGCTCTCCTTCCTTTCTTCTTTCTCTTTTTCTTCTTCTGCTGGCCGGCTTCCTCTCTTCTTTCTCTTCTCTTTTCTTTTCTTTTTCTTTTCTCCTCCACCGCCTCTGATTCTTACACACACACACACACACACACACACACACACACACACACACACACACACACACACACACACACACACACACACACACACACACATATATATATATATATATATATTATATTTTACAATTTGCCTATCACATTTTACAACTATAAAATGGCCACAACTTAAAAACATATTCACATAATCTTGATCACAATATTTTGATTTACAATTTAATCCATAACAATCCATTAACTCTTTTCCACAAAAATCCATTTCAACTTACTTTTCCATCAATTAATTAAATCACAACCTCATATCATAAAAATATATTTAACTTCCAATAAATATTCTCAATATTCCAATTTATGGAAATCCTTACCATGTTCTCCAAAACTTATAATTTAAATTTCTTATATACTTTATGGAACCTTAATAACCATCTGGAACTATTCCAAATATTTTCCGAGTCTCTGATACCTTTAATACTTTTAACAATTTATGAAAAATACTCACTAGAAATTTCAAAACGTATAATTGGATTTCGTATATACTTTATGAAATCGTACTAATCGTCCAATAAACTCCATTATAGTATCGTACAATCAATTTCAGAAAAATATATTGTAATACCTGTACGTGTACAGTACAAACTATCGGGAGGGTGTATTACAAGTAGCAATTGGACAAGCATGCAATTCTTGATGTGAGATTGTTGTGGTCCATCCAGATCACTATCTTAGATTTGAGCTGACCCACCAATGATTTGATGTGATGAAAATTAATGTCATTTTGAACTAACCAAGGAACCTTGGTTTAAGAACACTTGATCTTGCCACTTATGAGGACATTTTAGTGCATTCAATTCCTTTCTATATATCTTTTAGGAAACATAAAATATGCTCTGTTTAATATTAAATAGTTGGGTATTGTTTATATTGTTCTTGGAGTGATTTTATTTAAGTTATTAAGATCCTATTGAGAAGACAATTGTAACTGCGTGTGAATTGTCTTTTAATCGTTTCACATTTATAATATGGAATTTTTTGTCCCAAAGTTTGATTATATCTAGCTTAGAAACTTTACCATTAGCATGAGCCTGAAACTATTGTATATGAATATTTTATGATTACTGAACTCTACATCTCATTTGACCGTGATGAGATTGTTATTTCTGTCTATTTATATAGAACAAGGTGCTCTAGTAATTCTTGTTGATCACCCTATCCGAAATCGAAGTTAATCAAATGATATTGCAAAACTTAATAAATTCTGAACGTGTTGTTTGGCTTAAAACTTTATGACAAACTAAGCAATTGAAACCTGTGAAGGTTTAAGCAATTAATTTCTTAAATTTTGATAGTACTTATTTTAAAGTATGTTTGTTTTAAAGATATATTTGTTTTAAAGATAGATGAGAATTTTATTGGGTTTCATGGGCTTGCAAATAAAAACGCAACACTTTTTTATTTAATTACAATCTAATTGGGTTGAGTTTTTCTTGGTCTTGTGCAAATGGGAATACATGTTGTATTCATTAATTTAAATACATGTTGTAACTAGCCTCTTTGCCTCTTTCTTCGGTTTCTAAGCAACCAAATAGAGTTTTCTTTGTATTCATGATCTTTTCGATGATTTTGGCACAGAAAATCACTCCTAATTTGTTTATTAGACAGCTTGGTATAACTTCAATTGCTGGATCATTTCCAATCCTCTGTCTTCTTTTGCTCGACATCAGTTCGAATTCTTACAGGTAAAGTTCTTCTTCTAGTTGTGTATATATGCACGTTTATTATTATTATAGATATGATCCTTTTTATTGATAATGACATGTATGTTGTTTAACTAATGGGTTTGGTGTATAGATGGCTGCCTATATTCTTGAAGCAATTATTATGACACAATATCTCATATTTTGGATCTACAATTAACATATTTAAGTATGATAGTTTCTTCTAGCTGTTTTTAATTTTGTGCCATACAAACATTATTGAGTATTTACTCATTTTTATCGTTGTTTTTTCTTCTTTTGTTGTATCTTCTTTTCAATAGGTTGTTTGTTGTATGTGTTTGTCATAAGCAAAAGGAATTGTCCGTTTATCAAAAACAAATTGAGTTTTATATTTTTTTAGTAGTGCTCTCAACTTATTGTTAATGAAAATTTTGTAGGCGGTATAATAAATTATTAATAAATGTTTCAAAGTTGTTTGCTTGCAAATGGACAAGGATTGGCTAAAATTTTCAAGGATAATATGCCGAATTCATTCAATTTCATTTAACAAATATATACACACACATATATATATATACACACACACACACACACACACACATATATATATCTATAGACTTTCAAGTAATGAGAATTTTTGGTTTTGTTTTTCCCTTTTTCAATTGTAGAGTAAAACAAGAATATAAAGATGGTGCTAAAAAATTGGTTGAGGCTGCTAAAAGAAATGCAAGAAATCATGATTTGATAGTTTGCCCTTGTAAAACATGTCTAAGTTTTCATTCTACTAAGAAAATGTACGAATACTTAGTCATTAAGGGGATAGATCCTACCTACACTTAGTCATTAAAGTTCAAATACATTTCGAATGTATAGGGATGTTTTCTTCGAATATAGTTTTAATGTCGAACCGGAGGGCGAAATAAGAGTTGAAGACCTTACTCAGAATGTGGAAGATGCTGAGATGCCTTTGTATAATGGTAGTACAAAATACACCAAACTGTCGACTATTATAGTTTTATACAAACATAAAGCTACACATGGTCTCTCTGATAAAATTTTTGATGAACTACTCGGGATCCTTCGAGATATGTTGCCACAAGATAATGTACTTCCTGATTCATTGTACTTAACTAAAAAGTTGCTTAAAGTCTTTGATTTAGGATATGAGAAAATACATGCATGTGTGAATGATTGTTGTTTGTTTCGAAAAGATTAGGCTATCTCGAGGAATGTCCAAGATGTGGTGATTCTCGATGGAAAGTAAATGAACAAACTAATCATGTATATCAGGAAATGCCTGCTAAAGTTTTTAGGTATTTTCCAATAATACCAAGGTTTAGGAGAATGTTTAAGTCTGCTGATTTGGCCAATGACTTGACATGACATTCTACCCATAAAAGTCAAAATGGAAAAATGCGCCACCCCATTAATTCACCTGCATGGGAGATCTTGATGATACATGACCATGTTTTGCATCAGAGCCACGCAATTTAAGGCTTGGTCTGGCTGCAGATGGATTTAATCCTTTTAGAAACCTAAGCTCAATATATAGTTGTTGGCCTGTAGTGCTAGTTACATACAATCTTCCCCTATGGAAATGTATGTCAAAAGAAAATTTGATGTTAACACTATTAATTCCAGGGCCAAAACAACCAAGGAATGATATTGATGTGTACTTGCTGCCACTAATAGAAGATTGAATGAGTTATGGCATACATGAGTAGAAGTATATGATGCATCTACTAATTCCACCTTCAATTTAAAGGAAATTTTAATGTGGACCATAAATGATTTTTAGGCCTATGGAAATTTGGCAGGGTGTTGTGTGAAAGGTAAATATGCTTGCCCTGTATGCGGGTTGAACACATGTTCTGATAGATTAAAGGCTAGTAACAAGAATGTGTATATGGGTCATCGGCGATTTCTTCCAATGGATCATACATTTCAGAAAAAAGTTTCATGGTTCAATGGGAAAGAAGAAACGGATGGTAAGCCTCGCGTAATATCCGGTGGAAAAGTTCGCCTCGCTTGTGGGGAAGTTGAAAATGAATGAAGAGAGAAGAGAAAGGGGAAAAGGAAGAAAAACCATAATCCTATATGGAAAAAAAAAGTCAATATTTTTTTATTTGTCATATTGGGAGGTAAGTCATTATTTTATTTTTTTAATAAAAAAGTCACTTATTCCTTTTTTTTCTATCTATAAATTTAACTTGTATAATTTAGTGTGCAGGAATTATGTTTGAGTCATAACTTAGATGTGATGCACATTAAAAAATATTTGCGAGAGTCTTGTTGACACACTATTGAACATGAATAAAAAAAAATAAAAGATGGTGTTAATTCCCGTAGAAATTTACAAGACTTAGGCGTTAGGCATAAGCTACATATCAAAATGTGTGGAGATAAAACTTTATTTACCTGCAGCACCGCACACTCTATCAAATGTAGAGAAACAACTCTTTTGCAAACGGTTGTTTAATTTAAAAATGCCTGATGATTACTATTCAAACATAAGCAATTATATCTCATTGAGTGATTGTAAGATAGTTGGGCTCAAGTCTCATGACTGTCACGTTTACAATTGCTATTAGTAGCAATACGAGGTCTCTTGCCTAAAGGGCCGAGAATTGCTATATTTCGGTTGTGCTCCAGTGATAGACAGAAGTAAGTTAGAATTATTAGAGGATGAAGTTGCAGTCACCATGTGCATGCTTGAAAGATATTTTTACTCCTTCTTTCTTTGACATTATGGTTCATCTTACAATTTATTTAACGAGAGAAGAGACATATCAATTACTTTGCCTTCTGACATGTTACACATTGCATATCGTTGTATATTGTTTAACAGTGCAGCAGTGGAACCATACATAAAGTGAGTACCACAAAGGCAATTTTTACATAGTTTAAATATAAGTCAAAATTTAAAATTGTTTTCTTATTTTATTTTATTATTTAATTCCAATTAGCACTCACCTTAAAGAGCTTCAACATTTAGATTCAAGTCTTGCAAGCAATCCCATTTTACTACAAAAGAAGCATACATTAACTTTCTCAGCATGGTTCAAAGCTAAGGTTGAGTTTACAACCTTTTTTATGATGGTGTTCTAATTTTAATTTTTTTCTTGTACACATTGATGAACTTACCCTTAATATATGTAAACAGGTCTTTGCTGAAGCAAGTAGTTTAAATATTTCAAACACCTTAGAATGGCTAGCAATTGAACCAACAATGCAAGTAACATCATACACAAGCTATGTTGTCAACCGCACAGTAGATATTGAGAAATCTACGTAAGATAGTGGTGTTTTCCTCGAGGCAAAAACTATTTACACAATCAATACAAGAAACGACACTCTAGTTATTAAAAAAATGGTTTACTATGGGGTTCTAAGGGAAATTCTACTTTTAGACTTTTCTGCATTTCGTGTCCTGTTATTTAAATGTGATTGGGTAAGCTGTGGAAATGATGTTAGAGTGGAAGATGGGTTCACCCTAATTTATCTTCACCCACGAGTAAATAAATTTGATAGAAATCCATTTATTTTAACTTCTCAAGCAACACAGCTGTTTTACTCTAGGGAAAATGATACATCTAATTGATATGTTGTCTTAAAAGCTCCTCCAAGGGGATTTCATGATCTAAAGAAGTTTGATGAGCATGCTTATAGGTCTTCTACACCATTAGATGTATCTCAACGTGACTCTAGTATATGGTTGCGAGGATTATGCTTAAATAGACTGTGAGGATGTGGTTGTACAAATTTAGTGTTGAACAACATTAGATATTCTCTAGTATGTATGCTTGTTTTTTAGTGAAACCTCTATGTGTAACCCTTATCTATTTAACTGTTATTCAATATATAATATATGTACCTCATTACATGCTTGCATCATCATCATTATTGATAATGGTCCCAAAATTTTGTGTTTTTTTTTTCTAGTAGATGCTGATGGATGTAGTATCTCATGATTGGAAGCAGCTGTGTAACTTATAACCATAAAATTGAGATTTATAGTACAATTGGTAATGTAGCAAATTTTCATTGGATTTGAGAGTGTTCTATTTTTGAAAGTCAATAAATGTAATAATGTGGTTGGTATAAGATTATATGAAGAATATTAAATCTTTTTGTTCTTTTAATCTTTATCAATTGTATAGCAGTAAAAAGTTAATGGCATGTTATTTTCCTTTTTCTAATTTTTTCTTTGTTTCAGGTATTTTCAAATGTCGAATGAAGGAGGTACTAGTACTCCAACTGTTATTGATAATGAGATCGGATCGAAGAAAAGAAAAGGGAGAGGCAAAAACTATTGGATTCAAATAAAATTGCAAAGGCTAAGGAAATGGGTATTTGTTTTAATGAGTTTGGCCAGCCAGTTGGAGAAGGTTCGGTACCACTAAGTACATTTTGTGGGACTCTTGTCGCTCAATTGATTCCAATAACTTATAAAATTTGGCAAGAGGTACCGGAGATTTTAAAAAACAGTGTGTGGAAAATTACAAAGTACGAAACTTCATGTTTTATTTTTCCAATTCTTTCCAATATCTTATTATGAATACTTTTTAATAATATTATTTATAAATGCAGACTAAATTTAGGTTGGATGATATTGGTAAGAATTATATACTTTCATCAATGTGTAATTGTTGGCGACAATATAAAAGTAAGATAACAAAGAAAGTTAGAAGTGTTCCTCCTAGTTCTGGGGCAACAAGAGCGATCCAAATGTTAAGGCCAGATAACATTGTTGATGATAAAGAATGGATAAAGTTTGTAGAATTTCGATTGTTTCCAGAATTTGATGTAAGTCTTAATACATTTAACTTGAAGGCAGAATTATGTCATAAAATCATTTGATTTACTTTCTTATTGTTGTAGGGAATAAGTAGCCGTTATTCTGAGTTGGCAAAAAAGAATGACACTCCATAAATAACTAGTCATAAAGGGATGGCACGACTACGTGAAGAATTGATAAAACTTTTAACAAACTATTATTTAGTAGCCTCATAAGCATCATCATTAAGGAGTGAAAAAAGGAGAAGAATAAAAATTGAGTGCTTATAATTGATCACAAATCCAAATTATTGTTTTAACTATAATATGTTTATACATACATACATTTTTGAAGAAGTGGATAGAGTGAAGACTTGGATAGCTGGACATAAGCATAAAGATGGGATACCAGTGAACGAAAATGTTGGAGAAAAAATTGTATGATCTGGTTCATTTGTTTGTTTTTATGTTGTGTTATAAATTTTAAATTTATTATATTTTCTTGGTTATAGTGATATAATTATTATTTATCATGACATTTAGAAATAAATGGAGGCTATTTCTTTGGATAAAACAACAATAATTAGAGAGGAAGCAGTATCTCAAGTTTTAGGAAATGAACATCGAGGGCGCGTTCGTGGACTTGGATTTGGTGTAACACCAACTAGAGTACAGACAACTGTGATTGGTAAACAAACTACAACTCAGCTTCAAGAAGAGATGAAAGCTCTGAGACAACAAATGGATGAAATAAAATCTGCTTTTTTAACTATGCATGTAATATTACATAGATTATGCTAGTACTTTAATTTATATTAAATGATATTTTAATTTTATATTAAGTACATTTTAATTTCAGACTAATTAGATATCGGTAATTGAAGGAAGATTAACGTCTTCTAGTTTGTATCAGATAAATGTTTTAGATTTTGTTCATGCTTTTACCTTTTTAATTTATTGTTATAAGATTTATGTTTTTTATATTAATGTTTTGCTGTAATATTTCTTATATAATATTAAGCCGAAATTAGCTTAATAAAATACTTATTGTTTTGGTAGGGACAATATTCAAGTGCTTCAAATAGGCAAGTAAGTAATGAAATTGCGAAAATTATTGAATATTCTTTAAAGGTAATATTTTATTCACAAAATGTTAGTTAAAGTTGTATACTAATCAAGATATATTTTATTTTGCACATCCACTTTTAGTAAAGTGGTTAGTGCATTTCCCTCCCACCTCAGTGGTGAGGGTTCAATTCCCACTATACACATTTACCAGCATGTGTGGGTAGTGTTCTCCTCTTATTGTGGGAGTAGATGTCTCCTGTTATGGGAGTAGATATCCGGGCCATGCGTTTAGTGATTGATCTTGACAGATCTTGACAATTATTAATATTGTAATTGTACCCCCTTAAAAAAAGATATATTTTATTTTAATACATATTTTTTTTTCTGGTTATGTTAGTCACTACCTGGGGTTTCTAGAAATGAAATGGATGCTTCATCTCAAAAGGTAAAAAAAATGCAAGCTATTGCATTGGATTTGTAATGGAAAGGTAGTGGCAGAAGATGAAGTTGAATGCACTGATCCACAAACATTAGTTCATCATATGGTTCTTGGTCCGGATCATTGGAAAATCACTGTAAAGAAGATATTAGTGAGTAAAGTGCTTTTGTGTCGCCCGACTAGTGACCTGCATATACTTAAAGATGCTAGGGGTACTTATATTGCTTGGCCTTCAAAATATATTACATATTAGGATTTTATTTATTTTTGTAAGTTATGACACAATTACGATTCAGTTAATATTTCGGGTGTGATTATAATATTAGGACTTGAGTATTTTAATTAGAATTTTGTGTTATTTTGTTGTAAGGTGTGAATGTAATATTAAGACTTGAGTAATTTAATTAGGACTTTGTGTTATTTTGTTGTAAATTAATGTTAATGTTAATGTTATTTTGTTGTAATATTTTGGGTGTTAATAGTTGATTTTATGAGAAACAAGTTCTACTAATTAAACTAAAATAATTTTTTTTATGAAAAAAAATCAAAGTATCAACTATGGGCAGTGCCTATTGTCTATAAATTATTAACAATGGGCGTTACACATTGTCATTTATATTATTAACCACGGGCAATGACCGTTATAAGTAACTTATTAACAGCAGGCGTGACCTGTTGTATTTATCGTATTTACAACGGTTGCAGCCCGTGGTAATAATGGTTATTTATTGTGGGCTACGCCCATTATAAATGACACTATCTACCACGGGCGTTGTCCGTGGTGGAAAAGTATCACTATCTATCACTCTTTAATCCATAGCGGACGCTTTGCCCGTGGTGGATATTCTTCTACCCCAGGCATTGACCGTTTTTCTTGTAGTGAATTATGAAATGATGTAAATCATTGTATGTAGTTCATTTTGTATCAAGAATTATTCAGCTTTTGCACATTCTCTTTCGCATTCTTTTTTGTTTATATGCTCATTTCATAACAACAATAAACTTATATGGCTTATTTACATAATGAAATTTTGAACTACTAGTATTACACAAAAAAAAATACAATAGCTAAACCCAAAAAAAAAAAAAAAATCATCAACAAATATGTCTTTATAATCTTCTTTAGGGTATTTTAGTCCATAAAATATATATAACTACTATATGCCCCACGCACTTAAAACATGCTTCAATTTAATTTTTTTTTTTCTTTTTCTAAGGTCAAAATGATAAAAAAATTGCTATGTTGACATCATTTAATACATCTGGCATGGCCAATTGTTATGTTTAACAGAGTTAACTAACGCCAGGGGAGATTATTGTTAATAAGTGATAAAGTTAACTCTGTTTGTAGTTAATAAAACCTCAGGAGAGGTAGGTGTTATTACCTTGTATATTATTTTACCCTTAGATTATTTATAATAATAATAAAATTTTTTAAAAAAATCAGTTTCCCACTATTTTCATAACACCCAAAAGCACCAACACAATCACATTCTCAACACCCAAACAGATATCGACACATTACTTTCTCACCACTTCTCTGGCTGTGTTTAGTTGACAGTATTGAAAGCCGTATTGGATTTATTGAGGGGATATAAATTTGAGACCGAGCGTGATCATATTATTGGATATGAGCGTGGTCATAATAATACTATAAAGACACGTTTGGGACATAGAATTGGCTTGGACTGGATACGACTACATTTTAGTCCCATGTTTCGTGTATCACTGGACTATTTTAGGTGGGACTAAACAGTCCTGAACCCACAAATGCTCTGGGTTTTGTTAAAAGATGAGTTTCTCTCTTTTTTTTTTTTTTTTTTAACTTTTGAAAACATAATTGGGTTTGTTAGCTTATAAAAATCAATAATTTTATTTATAAATATTAAATTAATTTAAAATAATTATATTTCTTTAAAATACTTTGTATCTAATTTTAAATTTTATTAAAATTCAATCCAATAGTGCATCAAATTAGGCTTTTCAATCCAATCTGATACAAGTCAATCCAATCCCATCCGGCGTTACTAAAAAGTGCATCTCAATCATGTGTGGCTGAGTTGTAACTGCCTAACAATTAACCAAATATGCATAATTTCATTAGCTAATGATAGTTACAATTTCAACTGCTATTAATTTACAAGCGGGACTGATAAATTTTTTTCTTTTTTATGCTTTAAATTAATGACATAATAATTAAGACAGCTAAATGTGATTTTATAATATTAATACATGAGTGCGTGTATATATATATATATATATATATATAGGAGAAACAGAATTATCAAGCTCAAATTAAACCAATATCTCTATTGGAAGTCACCAAGCGATATGTGTTATTGTTTTTATATTGTTTGTTGTTCCTAGACTCTATCATGTGGAGGGAAGATTGGGAGTTCCATCATTTGAAGAAAATCTGGAGTTCGATAGGGAGGTTAAGGGGGGTTAAGGGGGGAAACGTGAAGAGAAAAATTGGGGGCGGTGGTCTAAATTCTAAATTTATTAATATATATAATTTATTCTTTTATATTTAAATTAAAAATATATAATTTTTTTAAAAAAAATTATGGGGGGGCCAGGGGCATAGGTGTCCACCCCTGGGGAGGTTACCTCCTTAAATACGCATGGTGTCAAGACAATCAAGATCCATTTCAATTTGCTTTCTTTTCTTTTAATATAACAAACAATCTTCAAGAGTGAATATGTGGTGTTGATATTGTCAAGTTAATTTGTTGTTGCAGACTGTATATGGAGACATTTACGATTGTGTGGATACATATAAACAAGCAGCTCTTGATCATCCTTCGCTCAAAAATCACAAGATCCAGGTTATTTTTTGGTTACACTCTTTAAATTCTTTGTATGATATGTGAAGAAAGAATATGTTTTGCTAATACGGTGCACATTATGGTCGCATTTACAGATGAAACCCAGCTTCACTCAGCAGAAGGATCAAACATATTCAGTAAAAACAGGTTCTGTGGAAGAGTGTCCTTGGGGAACAATGCCAATTAGAAGAATAAGCAAGCAAGAATTATTAAGAGCCAAAACCAACTTCATACAACATTTTCAAACTTCTTTTTTGTTGTAAAATTAAGGACTAAATAGAGCAGGACCGCAACTAAATTTGACTGAAAAAATAACAATAGTAGAGAAGAAAATAGAACACACATATTTTATGTGAAAAACCCCAAATAAATTAGGGTAAAAACCACGGGCAAGTGTAGGAGGATTTCACCATGTGAAAAGAAAAGTTACAACAATTCTCTAAATACGAGGAGAGAACAATTACACTCTCTCTTGAAATAGGAGAAAATATAAATAATTTTCTCTATATCAAATAGGAGAAACTAGGAGAATATTGAAAGAGCAACTATATGAATGAGAAGCTTTACTCAATTTTGGGATATGGAGAATGGTTGAGCACCCTTCTATTTATAGAGAGAGTTGCCTTCTTATTCTCAATTTTCTCTAATTTTTAAATCCACCGAAAGTCATTTGTTTTCACTTTCTTTCATGTGCTTCCTTATCTTTTCTCACTTTTCTTTCAACATGTCATGTGTATTCTCTTATCTTGTTTCATTTTTCTTTCAACATGTCCCACAAATACTTTTTCTTCTTTACATTTCTACCACTAAAAGGTCATTTGTGGTAATCCTTCGTCACTTGCCAAATCCATGCTTGCTTACATTTCCACTAGACCATACGAGGATCTACACTATTTAAACTTGTCAGCGTTGATTGGATTGGTCATAACATCTGCTAAGCTCTCATTGGTGTGAATCTTCTGCATATTCACACTACCTTCTTCCACTACTTCTCGAATAAAATGATATTGAACTCATATGTGTTTTGTCCTGGAATGAAAGGCTGAATTCCTTAAGAGATGCAAGGCACTCTGACTGTCACAAAACAGAACAATCTTCTCCTGCTTGTGCCCGAGTTCCTCCAATAACCTTTGTATCCATATTGCTTTCTTGCAAGCTTGTGTAGCCGCCATGTATTTTGCTTCCGTTGTAGATAAGGCCACAACAGTTTGTAATTTGGAAATCCAGTTCACAGCTCCTCCTGCAATTGTAAACACATAGCCCGTAATGGATTTTTTTTATCGGGATCTCCTGCAAAATCTGAATCTATATAGCCTCTGATAGTAAATTCTGATCCTCCGTAACATAATGCAACATCTGAGGTTCCTTTGATGTATCTCAGAATCATCTTCACAGTATTCAAATGCTCTTTATCAGGATTCGCCATGTACCAATTGACTACTCCCACTGCTTGTGCAATTTCCGGTCTTGCACATATCATAGCGAACATTAAACTTTCCACTGCTAATGCATACGGTATTCGAGATATCTTCATCCTCTCTGCTTCATTGTTAGGACTCATACTTGAGGATAACTTGAAATTAATAGGAAAGGGGGTAGAAATTGGCTTACAGTCTTGCATGTTGAAACGCCGTAAGATCCTTTTTAAATAAGTTTTCTGAGAAAGCCAAATCTTCATATTATTTCTGTCTCGGTAAATTTTCATCCCTAGAATCTTGTTTGCTAGTCCCAAGTCCTTCATTTCAAACTCACGTGCCTTCAATTCTTTGATACGATCTTTGTTGGGGCCTGCTACCAACATGTCGTCTACATACAATAGCAAGATAATGAAATCACCTTCACCAAACCTCTTGAAATACGCACAAGGGTCTGCATTAAGTCTGTTGTATCCAAGGCTCATTATGAAGGAATCAAATCTCTTGTACTAACACATTGGCACCTGTTTGAGACCGTACAGAGATTTGTTTAACCTGCAAATCAAGTTCTCTTTTTCTTTTCTTTAAACCCTTCTAGTTAGAGCATATAAATTTGTTCTTCAAGATCTCCATGAAGAAAAGCAATTTTGACATCTAACTGCTCTAGATGTAAGTCAAACGTAGCACACATTGCCAGGATTACTCTAACTGTTGTAAGTCTGACCACCGGAGAAACTATCTCATTAAAGTCAATGCCTTATTTTTGAGTATATCCTTTTACCACCAATCTAGCACGATACTGCTCCACTTGATCATCGCCATTATGCTTGATCTTGTAGACCCATTTATTTCCAATAGGCTTTCTTCCTTGTGGTAACGGCACAAGTTCCCAAGTTTTATTCTTATGAAGAGCTTCAATTTCTTCTTACATTGCTGTCATCCACTGAGATGCATTTGAACTATTCATTGCCTCTTGGAGAGTTGATGACTCTCCATCCTCTGTTAGAAGATAATATGCAATATTGTTCTCTATAACATAGTTCGAATGCCAACCTAGTCGTTTTGTTCACCAATCTGATCGACGAATCTCTAGTGCTTGAGACTCAACTGGTTGGGACTCCACTGGTTCCTGTACCTCGTGTTCTGGTTCAGCTTCAAAAAAATTCTCTTGTTTAAATTCTTTTTCCACTTGTACCATCGTAGTATCTGAACTTTCATTCATAGTGCTATCATTTGCTTTTTGTCTCTTATCTTCCATAAATATCACATCTGTGCTGACTATAACCTTACGAACAGTTGGATCCCACAAGCGATACCCCTTCACTCCGTCAGCATACCCCAAGAATAAACATTTTCTGGATTTTGGATCTAACTTTGTAATTTCTTGAGCATTGTACATCACGTACACCGGACTTCCAAATATATGAGGTTGGAATAATCAACTGGCTTCCCAGTCTACATCTTCATCGGTGTCTTCAACTCAATTGCAGTTGATGGGGCCCGATTTACTACATAACATGCGGTATTGACTGCCTCTGCCCAGAAGTTATTGTCTAAGCCTGCAGCTCCCACCATTGCTTTTGTGCTTTCTAACAAGGTTCTGTTCATCCGCTCTGCCACTTCATTTTGTTGAGGAGTGTATGCTGTAATGAACTATCTTTTGATGCCTTTTTGGTTGCAAAATTCTGCAAACTCATTACTGTTATATTCTCCTCCATTATATGTTCTCAAACACTTGATCTTCTTTCCAGATTCAAGTTCTACCCGCGCTCTGAATATTTTGAAGATTGAAAACACATCTGCCTTCTTCTTGATAGGATACACCCAACATCTCCTAGAGTAATCATCAATGAAAGACACAAAGTAATTCGCTCCTCCTAGGGATGAAACCGATGCTTGCCATACATCAGAGTGAATCAACTCTAGAATAATTTTGCTTCTAGAATTAGATGTGTTGAACCTCAATCTGTGCTGCTTACTTGTAACACAATACTCACAAAATGGTAAGGACAACTTTGTGAGGCCTGGAAGTAGCTTCTGGTCAGTAAGGATTTTTATTCCTTGTTCGGACATATGTCCAAGTTTCTGATGTCACACCATTGCAGATCTTTCACTTGAATTGCTTGAAGTAACTAATGCTTCTGCTTTATTAGTACAAGTCTCTCCCTTGAATTGCAAAGTCTCTCCCTTCAACATGTACAAGTTTGCAGCTGTTTTTTCTCCCTTCATTAGTATAAACGCACCTCGAATTATCTTCATAATTCCTTTTTCAATTTCAACCTTGCATCTAAGGTCATCCAATCTTCCCAAGGATAACAAATTCTTCTTTATACCTTCCACATGTCGCACTTCTTGAATAGTATGAACTGTACCATCATACATCCTTAACTTGATGGTCCCAATGCCAACGATCTTTAAGGCATGATCATTGCAGCGATACATAGGTTCTCTTGAGAAAGTTTCATAATGATGAAACCATTCTTTTCGAGAGGTCATGTGAAATGAAGCTTCTGAGTCCATAATCCAGACATCAGCAAATCTCTTCCTACCTTTATAAGTCATTGCTGCTTCACAACATAGAGCATTTCCATCATATGAGGTACTAGCCACATTTCCTTAAGGACTGTAATTCTTCTTGTTCAAATTCTAGCAATCCTTCTTCATGTGACCTTTTTTGCGATAATTGTAGTATTTGATACTCTTCTTACTTCTTGATTTTGACTTACCTTGATTGTGGCTCCCACTTGGGCCACGTTCTATTGATCTCCCTCTCATCACCGTCAATGCCTCCGCTTGTTGTGAATTTGCCAATTTGTCTTCCTTATTTTTACGCCGATTTTCTTCTTCCAGAATAGCAACTGCAATATCATCGAAGACTAGATAGTCCGTGAGAATATTATTTGTCAAGTTGATGATGAGTTGATCATACGAGTTAGGTACACTTTGAAGTAGAATTTCAGCACGTTCATTTGGCTCTATTTTATGACCCAACAATGTGAGTTGAGAAAATATAGTGTTTAAAGTGTTTATGTGCTTCGTCACTGAAGTAAATTCTGACACGCGAAGAGTATAAAGTTTTCTCTTAAGGAAAATTTTGTTTTGGAGTGACTTGACTTCGTATAATTTAGTGAGATGATCCCAGATCTTCTTTGCTGTTTTCTTCTCCTCTATGCTTGACAATACCCTATTTGCTAGTGCCAGATGAAGATTTGCAATAGCATTCCCGTCTATCTCGTTCCACTTATTGTCATCTATGAATTCCACCGATCTTTCGCTGATAGCTGCTAGGCAATTATCTTTTCTCAAGATAGCCTTTATCTTCAATTTCCACAACAAGAAATTACTCCCGTTGAACTTCTTAATCTCAAATTTTGCTGCCATTATATTGATGATGACCTGCTTCTCACTTGGATCGACTCACACTATATCACCATATAATACCGTATACTGGAATAGTGACCGTAGTTATGAACAGTGCACCAAGTAAGTTCCCAAGAAAAAGAGATGGGTCATAATGGACACACTTAAATACTAAGTTTTTCTTTAGCCAAAACCTTTCCTAGACATGCACTTTCCATATCACCACACTTATTTCTAGCAACCACAATACTATCGGAATCTCTTAGTCAGTAGACTCAAGAACAATTCTTTTTTTATGTGGAAGATCAGACAATGCTGCAACCACAGAGCATACTAAGAATTCCTAGAAAATCTGACACCTTAGTAGCTTGAAATACAAACGGAGGCTCTGATACCACTTGTTGTAAAAATAAGGACCGAATAGAGCAGGACCACAACTAAATTTGACTGAGAAAATAACAATAGTAGAGAAGAAAATTGAACACACAGATTTTACGTGGAAAACCCCAAATAAATTAGGGTAAAAACCACAGGCAAGTGTAGGAGGATTTCACTATATGAAAAGAAAAATTACAACAACTTCTCTCTAAATACAAGGAGAGAACAATTACACTCTCTCTCTTGAAATAGGAGAAAATACAAATAATTCTCTCTCTATATCAAATAGGAGAAACTAGGAGAATATTGAAAGAACAACTATATGAATGAGAAGCTCTACTCAATTTTGGGATATGGAGAATGGTTGAGCACCCTTCTATTTATAGAGAGGGTTGCCTTCTTATTCTCAATTTTCTCTTAAGTTTTAAATCCACCGAAAGTCATTTGTTTTCACTTTCTTTCATGTGCTTCCTCATCTTTTCTCACTTTTCTTTCAACATGTCATGTGCATTCTCTTATCTTGTTTAATTTTTCTTTAACATGTCCCACAAATACTTTTTCTTCTTTACATTTTTCAGTAAATGCACAACACCCTCCTCTTGTTGTAAGTTATTCTTACTCATTAATAATTAATTTCTTCAATTCTTTTCTTTGGATAATTTCCAAGACTGCCCTGCATTTCGGAGTATTAAAGGTACAAATATGATTTTAGTTTTCAGGAATTACAACAGTACCAAGACAAGGCACTGTGTACCATGCAGCTGCAGCAAACATAAACATATGCAATCCTGAGCCTACAGGCTTTGAGCAACTTAGTGCATCCACCATTTCTATTGAAGGTTCTTCTCCTGATTCATTCAGCGTTATAAGGGTTGGATGGATGGTACATTCTTGAAAACTTTTATATATATATATATATATGTCTATATATATATGTATATATATATGTATATATATAGATTGATTGCTCTCATCAAATGAAGGGCATGAAATCAATTCCATTCTCTTTGCTAATCCTAGGTTAATCCAAGTCTCTACCATGACAATCACATTCGACTATACACGATCTGGGGTGTATGTATCTCTTCTTCAATACATTATATATCAATTCTCGCATTATTTATAACTACGGACTCTGCTAATGTGTGTCCTTAGCATACATGATAAAGAAGATTGCTAGTGTCATCTTACATCTCAAACATTAAAAGCACTCACCAAAATAAAATGTGTTGTATATCATCAGCAACTTTCAAGTGGAGCACAGATTGGTTGCTACAACACATATTGTCAGGGTTTCGTCCAAACAAATCCGTCAATACCACTTGACATGGTTCTTGAGCTAGTTTCAGTTATTGGTGGACCTCAATATTATGTCAAGCTAATGGTTAGTCAGGACAAGGAGACAGGGAATTTCTCTTTGCTAATCCTAGGTTAATCCAAGTCTCTACCATGACAATCACATTCGACTATACACGATCTGGGGTGTATGTATCTCTTCTTCAATACATTATATATCAATTCTCGCATTATTTATAACTACGGACTCTGCTAATGTGTGTCCTTAGCATACATGATAAAGAAGATTGCTAGTGTCATCTTACATCTCAAACATTAAAAGCACTCACCAAAATAAAATGTGTTGTATATCATCAGCAACTTTCAAGTGGAGCACAGATTGGTTGCTACAACACATATTGTCAGGGTTTCGTCCAAACAAATCCGTCAATACCACTTGACATGGTTCTTGAGCTAGTTTCAGTTATTGGTGGACCTCAATATTATGTCAAGCTAATGGTTAGTCAGGACAAGGAGACAGGGAATTGGTGGTTGACATACAGCGAACGTGATACGCCAGTTGGTTACTGGCCAAGCAGTTTGTTCGCAAATTTGAAGGATGGAGCTCAGGTTCTTGTATGGGGAGGCATGGTTTCTACCAATACACCGCAATTGCCACCAATGGGAAATGGTGACAATGGCAAAATCCACAGTTGTTACTTCCGACAAAGTTGGCCTAAAATATGAATCAGACACATCCTTGAATGCAACCATGGATGTACCATTGACGGTAAAAGGAAACAAATGCTACAGGACTGGAGGCAACTCCTACAAGTATGACTATTGGGGTTACAGCTTTTATTTTGGTGGCAATGGTGGAGATACAGAAAAGTGCTCAAAAAGAAGCACTTTTCATTGAGGCATGAAAGAAGCTTCTTTTTTCAATAATCTTTTGCATGGACAAGTCATGTCCAGTTGTGTTTTCCTTGACTTCCAAGGATAAGACGAGATATTGTCTTGATGTGATGTGATATCAGAAAATATATTAAGATCAAATAATTCAATACTCTGTTTTCCTTGACACCAATTGTGCCTGCTGATGCAAAAGAGTAAATAAATATACACAACCTAAATTCGACTAAAATAAAAATATTGAACCAAATAATAAAATGACATACTTGTCACGGATACGTTCATAGGACTTGGACAAAAATAACGCCTAGAAAAATCACATGTTGTGCCATGAAGTCCGGATTTGAATCAGAATTCAGATCAAAACAAATAAAAGATTTATTGATCACCTCAAAATTATCATCAAACAATTTATAACAGAATTTGAAATGCCAAATAAGTTAAAACATCCTCTGGCAGTAGTATTGGACAATTACTCTCAGCTTTGCACACCATCAGTACTTGTTTTTGCATATTGCATACAAGATTTCACAAGCAAACTTGAAGGGGTACCTGGTTGTGAGTAATGAGCTTCTTTGTGAGCGACAAAGTAAGATTTGGCATATCCTCGAACAAGTATGATGTGTGTGATCTAAAACTTGACCTTCACTATTCAAAAATACCTCATTTTTGAGAAAACAATTGATCAGCCATTCATCTGTTATATACTTTACTGTATTCACTATATCTTGAAGATGTTCTTCAGCTTCACGACCAACTTCCGCTCATCAGGGGATAGATCATCCTGAACATTTGAAGTTAAAGGTTCTTTTCAGAAGAAACATTGAATGTTAAAGTAAGCAAATGAGTTGGTGTTTACTGTCAAGAGAAAAAAAAAACAGTAGGTAGCAGAAGTTCAAACTAACCCAATAATGGGCTTCAAGTACATCAATTGACCTCCTTGAAATGTGGCTGACAAGTTTATCTTTAAGATCAAAATGCCTGCCAAATATCTTTTGCTGCTCCTCGGGATTGCTCCCAACTATCTGCACAAACACAAAGGCACACGTTACGTCAACTGCAATGAAGTTTACAAGGAAAAACAATATTTGCTCAGTGCCTATTGTCTATGTACTCTAAGACAACAGAAGGTGCATATAGTAGATTAAATACAAAATTATGAAGAAAATAATCAATTACAGGCAAGTGCACTCTTAAAAATTCCTTCCAAGTTTCAAAGGACTTAACATTTTCTATGGAATATCCAAACAAATTTAAATTACCAAAAAGTTTTTATAATATGCTAAAAGTTAGATCTCATACCTTGACTGATACCTCCTGGCCTTTCTTGGCAATTTCAACAGGTTTACGGTTATTTTCAATGGATGCAATTCGTCCAATATCTATAAAATTCTTTTGAAGAATACATATTGGAGTTCCAACCTGAATGGGAAGCAGAAAGTATCAGAGAGTTGTAAATCATAAGAGCATGCAAGTTTTTATACCATGGAATTCATCTTAAAAACAAATTTCAGGTCTGTTGGACTTTGTCACCCAGACCTCAAAATATAGCCATGCTATTTTACAAGGTTAAGATGAATCTCAGGATAATAGAACTCAGATTCCATCATATCAAGAAAACAAAAAGATTCAAGAGATTTTGGGTCAGAACATTAGAAGAAAAAATAAATTCAAGATGAAACAAGAAAAATTATCATGAAACTGAACGAAACACTAGTCTCGGTTAAAAATGAAGAAAAAACTTCAAAGAAATTTTTTCACTAGTATGATAATCTAGCATACAAAATGAAAGACAATATTTATGTCTAGGGAGCATCTAAAATACCTCATACGTGGTCCCCAATTGAGAAAATCTAAACTAAATAAAGTGACGATAATCATACCTTTGCTATGCCTTCAAGCACATCAACCCCCAATATTATGGGATTTTTGTTATGTAAAACGCGTAAAATCTCAAGGACACATGGGAAGACTGCTTCATCAGCAGCTTCCCTCTTCTTCTCCTCCTTCAGATTGCAAATATATATCTTGAATTGATCAAATAAGTGATAAATTACGTCATCAATGAAGATCTTCACACCCAGTTCCTTTGAAAGTTCATGAGCCTCTGGTGTCACTTTGACATCAAAAGCCAAAATAGTGGCAAACTCCTTTTTCTTCTCTAGCATTACACTTGCCTTCATGACATCCTTTTTATGAACAGGACCTATGCCTATGCCACTAACAGGAATCTTCACATCCGGGGACTTCAAAAATTCCAGCAATGCTTCCAAGAGCCTAAGGTAGATGCTTGTACATAAACTCCCTCACCGGTTTTATCAATCCTGTTCATGACTGATTTCATATCTTCCATAGCTGCTTCCTTGACATCTTCCACATCATCATCAGGCCCAACAACATATAGACCTGTTCCGGCGATAGCATGCTCGAGGCCCTGCAGCAGAGTATAGAACAAAACAAAACAGAAGATTTATTTAACTGGTATATAACTCACAAATCTACTGCCTGCGGATTACTAAAAGAAAATGGCTTTAATGACTGTGATCTGTAAGTTGCTATTACCTGAGCAGTAATTTTAATACCCTGTGCAGCCTTGATTTCTTTATGGTGCAGATAAGTTCCCTGAAATCAGATAGTCATTGCATCACCATCAGGGACAGAATAAATACTTTGACAAAAGCTTTGGATGTCACCACTAGTAGCACAAACAAAAGAAACAAAAACAAATTCAAATTTCGCAGAGTTGACGATTGTGTGTTATGAAATGAGGGCTTCCATTTCTACCATTCCATTCAAAGTTACAAGTCGACGTTCAACGTTTAACACTAATAAATAAATCTATCTAATTAATTTTACAATATTAGTGTTTCATTACATTATCTAATGACTAATTTTGCTTTTGGAGAGATATCCACATGTGTTTCTACGTTAAATGAAATGGGTTTTTATTTTCTGGTCAGCCCGTTCGTAACCCGCAATCACATAAACTATTTTGTAATACAATTCACATTTTAGGGGACGATTTTACCTCATCTTCACAAATCAATTCCATACCAAGAGGCACTTACAAGATTTTAAAGTTTCAGAACATATAACTGAAAAGAACTTATAACTAAAAAATGGAAGTCGAGAATACACTGTACCTTAACTCGGAGTTCCTTCATTGGATGAGGTGTCAATAATGCTCGAATTGTAGTAATAATAGGTCCCTAAAATAGAGGAGAATTTATTTATGAGAATCTAAAAACAGAACTTCATTAAATTTGATGCAAAAACAAAGGGGGTTAAATGCTTGCCTGCAAGCCACAAACAACAATTTGATCTCCTTCATGAATCACACCATCAACTAACACAACATCAATTGTCGTCCCATGGCCTTCAATTACCTTGACCTCCAACACCGTACACTGACAAGCAGTTCAAACAGAATAAGAATTCTCATGTTAGCACTAAGCAAAAGCACAGTCATGGCCAAGGTTCCGGAACCGGCGGTTCCGGTTTTGGAACCGCCGGTTCCGGTTCTATTTTTGGCCTAACTGGAACCGGAACCGTAGGGGTCCCGGTTCCGGTTCCGGTTTTGAACCGGCGGTTCTCCGCCGGTTCGATTCTTCAACCGGTTCTTAGAACCAGTGTGGAACCGCCGGTTCCTTTTTTTTTTTTTTTTTACTTTTAAGAAACAAAATTTTTTTTAAAAAAATGGAACCGGAACTGGCGAAACCGGCGGTTCCGGTTCCTCGCCGGTTTTGAACCGGCGGTTCCAATTCCAAAAAATAAAAAATCGAAACCGGGACCGAATATCCCGGTTCCGGTTACCGGGACCGAGTGTCCCGGTTCCGGAACTGGTTTTGAACCGGAACCTAAGGTTCCAGTTCAAAACCGCCGGTTCGGTTCGAACCGCCCGGTTCGAAACGAACCGAGGCCATCTCTACAAAAGCATTCGACTTACCAAACATGAAAGCAAAACAAAACAAACCTGAACTTCATTGCTGAATGTCAGTTTCTCAACCATTGTTTTCTGAGTCCATTGAACCAATAATAACAACAAATCTGGAATGCCTTCTCCACTTCAAGATCATAAAACCCATAGTATTTAGAACACAAGCCAAGGAAAGCTAATACAATGATTTTGCAGTTAAAGAACATGCAACAAAACATAAAAAGGCCAGAAATGGAGTGAATTAGGACATACCTAACAGCACTAGTGGGAACAATACTAAATGTTTCCCCCATTTCTTTATTTTTGTAGTATAATTCAGTATTGAACCCTTGTTCCTTGAACTGAGTTATGATCTGCCAAACCAAAGAGAAATAAAAATAAAAAATAAAAAAAAGATAATATAAATATGGTCTGTAACTTACATATCTAATACTACAAAAAATGGCTGAATGTGTACTTCACCTGTATAAGCTTCATGTTAAATTGATTTTGCACATCTTTAGATTGTTGTTTCAATGCTTTCACAATTGGTGCATTGCGGCACATTTTCCATCCGTAGAGTCTGTCCACCTGCAAAATCAAAAGATTTAACTCAAAAATTATAACAAAGAAAAAAAAAAAGAAGGGGGAACATCAACTAGAAAAGAGGTAAGCATCAGCTATTCCCAAAAATGGACTAGGCATTGGATTTTACCTTATTCAGCACAACAATGAATTCTGTATTCCTCATTTTCAAAAGATTTAGTGATTCTATGGTTTGTGGCTTTAAGCCCTTCATAATGTCAACAACTAGAATTGCAATATCACATAGCCCTGAACCCCGCGACGGTAGACTAGTAAAGGACTCATGACCAGGGGTATCAATGACCAATAAACCTGGGACCTTCAGTTTTGCATCAGCTTTCAATTCCTTAGTTCTCTCACGTATGTTCTCAGCAGGGAAATATGTTGCACCAATTTGTTGTGTAATAAATCCAGCCTCACCTTCTTGAACATTAGTACCTCTGACAAAATCCAGCAGCTTTGTTTTGCCAGCATCAACATGACCCATAATGCAGCAGATTGGTGATCGGAGGATTTCTTCAGCCTGTTTAGGAGTAGCACATGGTGCTTTACATTCTGCAGCAGCGTCATTCTTCCCACTCTTGTCTGCAACATCAACCTCAAACTGACTTTTCTTATTATCAGCATCCTGATATTTCACAGTTTGCAAAGCAATGGGTTTCTTGGCTGCAACTGTTGGCTTGGAATCAATCTCATCATCGAATGCACCTCTGACATTAAGATTAATATCATCCCAGCTCTTTGCATCCCATTCATCATCAACGTCACCTTCTTTCATTCCGTTATCCAAAGGCGAGCCATCAAATTCCGATTTCTCTATGACATTCAATGATTCTCCTACTTCAACCTTCTCTGTCTCCATAGAAGCCAAATGGGCCACAGTTTCTTTCGGGTCATGATCTTTTGCTTTTGCTTCCACATTCTCCTCCATTTTACTAGCTGCAGCGTCGTTTACTTGGTGCTGTCCTGGTTTGGACTTCTTTGTCTGATATTTGGGCCGTTTTGTAGGTGCACCTTCTTTGTCACCAACAGAAAGGAGAGGAATAGCTGCATTAGTCAGTATCTGGTTCCTCATAGCCTCCAGCCGACGTGCTTCTTCTTTCTGCTTCCCTGTTAAAAGCTTGCCTTCCTGTTTCTTCTTCAAGAGCTTCTCCTTTTCCTTTTCCTTTTTCCTACGCCTAGCCTCTTCAGCTTGCTTCTCGAGTTCTTCTTGCCTCTTTTGCTCCTCTTCTTCCTTCCTTATCCTCTCTTCTTCTTCCTTTTTCTTCCTCTCTTCGGCTTCTTTTCTTCTAGCCAGCGCTTCCTGCATCTCTCTAACTTGCTTCGACAATTTCTTTTCTGGTCCTTTACTCTTTCCATCATTCTTTTTGGGTTCTGCTACTTCAGTTTTCATGTCCTGTTTTTCTTCTACAGCAACAGCAGCAGCTGCAGCCGCCCTCTTATTCTTTTCCTTGGCCTTCTTCTTTTTCTTCTTCTTCGCTGCAGCAGATTCCTCTTTTTCTTCTTCACTATCTTTGTGCTCTGTTACCGTTGAATCATCATCTTTATCTTCCTCTACAAGCAATCCAAGATCCGATGCAGCGAAGACACCATTGCACCCACTCTTTTTCGCTTCGGACTTGTTCTTCCCAGTAATAGCAATTTCCCCAACATCATCCTCGTCATTGCCCTGTAATGCAGACCGGTTCTCGTCGCCACGCACTGTTGGTTGCTTTCCAGCCATCAAACTTCAACGTATATTTCGACTTGGAATGAGTTTTAAATATTCTCTAAAACCTGATACCAAAATCAATAACCACAACATCAAAGGATAAAAAAAGGAAGGATAAAATTAATCACATTAGAAAACTCAAATCAGTATCAAAATAAAATCCTTTTGTCAGTTATGATGTATCAGAACATATCTCATATTTTATCTCAAGTTATATTCCAATTT
Source organism: Xanthoceras sorbifolium (assembly GCA_003430845.1). Taxonomy (NCBI): domain Eukaryota; kingdom Viridiplantae; phylum Streptophyta; class Magnoliopsida; order Sapindales; family Sapindaceae; genus Xanthoceras; species Xanthoceras sorbifolium. The sequence goes on along the minus strand of CM010617.1, from coordinate 9,911,112 downwards.
TTAATATGAAATTTAAAAAATATTATAATTTAATTCATTTATGATAATATTAAGTTTTATAGGTAATTCTTATGTGTTATTATTATTATTAAGATTTTTAATAGTGGTAAATTAAAATTTGTAATAATTTTTTTTTTTTTTAAGGTTTGATTATAATTTAATCTTAAAGAGACATGATTGAAACAAGTATGAATTATATTTTATTGATATTTTTACAGCCCTGTTCTGAATCAGATTCTGATAACATTGTTGTGACTAAGTTTTAAGGCTTAATTGTAGTTATTAATTCCTTAGAAATTTCAGAACATACTTTTATTTGAAGATATTAATATGTTACTAAACTTTTGATAATTTGTTATGTGACACTCAGAGGTACGAGGATTATATAAAAATAGTTGAGACGTACAACAAGGTCATGATGATAGAATCTGAAAAAGGTGGAAAATTAGTAATGTTAGACTCTGAATTTGTAACCCCACAACTTAATATAAAAACAAAAAAATAAAAAAAACTCTTAGATTGCACCCACATAGATCTGAATTGTTAATTTAATTCTAAATTTAAATTCATCATAACATACTTGACCATATTAAATCATAACATATATAGTTGATGCATCTTGTTAATTATATATATATATATATATATATATATATATTTTGAAAATATAAATTATATTTTTGTTTCATTAAATCAGTTTCATCATATATAACCTAATACAATATAAAGAAAATAAAGAAGAGAGTAAAAGAATATAGAACCTGGCTTGGCTTCGTTTCACAATTTCTCCCACGTGCAGTTAACCAACAAGCAACAAGCTCTTTGATCACACGGTTACCTTTATATAGGTTTTAAATTCGAGCACCTAACCTTAACTTGGAGGAAAAGTAATCTCTTTCTAAAAATATTTTTTAATTAGGTTTTTTTTCCTAATTGAAAAGGTATTAATTAATATTTCAAATTTCATTATGAGTCAGACAACCTATTCTGATTAATTTGATAAATATTACTGAAACATTACTAATTTGGAATTTGCAGTTTTACATGCCACTACCAACAAACTGCTATTTATCTTCTCTTTTCACGCTTATGCAGTCCAGCAACGATCAAGTCAAATACTAAAAGCTCAATTCTCTGTTTTTTACTTTGAAAAAAAATAAATGGATGAGAAACCTTGTTACTTGTTTATTCGATTTCCTAATTTATATGTCATGCTTTAGAATCCCAGATATGTTCCCTGAATCAGACAGCCATTGCATCACCACAACAGAGAATAAAGATTTTTCTGCAATTATTAGGGTATAAACAATAACATCATAAAGGAAAGAAATTCAGCTTTCGGAGAATTGACGCAGAAACGATGTAATCAGGATAGGCAAAATCAACAATTCCACACTAAACGCCTGTTAAAACAATCACTGTGCCCACAAGAAGAAAAGGGAAGAAAAGGGAAGAAAACTTGCTTCCTGCTTCGCCAAACAATAGACAAGTCATAAGTTATTGTCTAATTGAAAAAAAACTTGCTTCCTGCTCCACCATAAGTCATAAGCTATTGTCTAATTGAACAAACTCCGAGGGCAGACTTATAACAAGAATATAGTATAAACAATATAATATCAAGAACTTTGCAGCACCACATCAGCATTCAAGCATGGTATTGTATTAACAACAGAAGTTACATTTTCGATGTTGGATTTTGTGGCTCGAATAGTGTTGTGCTCAAACTATAAATAGTATCGTATACGTAAACAGTACCATATATGTGAACATACTATACATGTGAATGAATAGTAAAATGGCAGCGTGAACAGTACCTGGTAGGCACCGCCTATGAGTCCCACTCGTGAACAGTGACATCAGTAGTGACGTCAATAGTACTGTATACGTGAGCATACGTCAGCAGTACGTGAACAGTAACCGTGAATAGTACCAGAAATTTTCTATAAATACCCTCCTTCCTTTCATTTGAAATAAATCCAAGCAATTTGAGAATTCTTCAATTTAAGAGAAAAGTGAGCTTGTGATCTTGAGAGCTATTAGGAGTTACTCTAGTATGAGAGTATCTATTGGGTGTATTAGGGCTTTGGGTGTTTGAGATTTTCACTCAAATTTGTATACTTTGTTTTGTTAGTAAAACTTATTGTCCTGTCTTCGTCCGTGGATGTAGGTCTCAAGACCAAACCACGTAAATACCTTGTGTCCATTATTTGTTTATTATTTCTCTACTGTTGGAGTTGTCGTCAATTTGTCGATACTAAACCGACGCTTTCGCACAACATTAGAGACAAAAAAGATTGCTTGGTATGATGGTATCTGAGTATTAACAATATAATATCAAGAAATTTGCATCCCTACATCAGCATTCAAGCATTATACTATATTACACCTTCGTATACCGTTGGAAAGATCTGGTCGAGATCTTCAAATTGAATTCAATATATATATATATATATATATATATATATATATATATATATATATATATATATAATTTATTTATTAATTATATATTTAGATAATGTTTGAATTTTTATATTCAATTAAAATTTTAATAAGTATAATGTAAAAATTCAGTAATATAATAAAAATAATAACATTAAAATATGTTAGTAATCTATTTTTTAATATTATATAATTAATTATTTAAGAATAATATTTTTATATTAAAAAATTAATTGATCTTATATAAATTATAAAATAAAAATTAATTAATATTAGATAAAGAATATAATATTCTCTAAAGATACTCTTTATACCAGTTTAATATTAATAACATTGGAGTGTAAAAAAATTTAGTGTAACCATATTCTATAAAGATATTTTTTATAAAAAAAAATTTAGTATTCTCTTACTATGGGAGTATATATCTGGGCCGCGCGTTTAATAATTAATCTCGACAAATCTCGGCAGTTGTTGATATTGTAATTGTATCCCTTTTAAAAAAAAAAAAATTTTAACATTAAAATAGTATAACATTTGTTATCATACATTGGAGATGCCATAACAAAATAAAAATCTACTTAAACAGAAATACCATTGAAACAATTAGAACATCCAAATGGGAAAAAATTTGAATATTTTTTTTATAAAACTCCGTACTCATTGATTTAGACTCTCAATATTCAAATAGCTCTTTAATTGTTTTTAATAAATAGAGCATATTCTTCCCACATGTTTTAATTTTAACTGATAAAAATAAAAAGCGAAAGTAAAAACAATGAAAATGTCAACATAAAAACGTTTCCAGTTTTTCTTCAATACGTTTATTTTTCTTTTATTTTTCTCGTTCTCTTTAAAAAATAATATGGCTAACGAATGCATTTCCCACTGTTTTTTTCTTTTAAAAAAATAGAAAGTCCATTTGTAAATGATAATGAATGGGCCATACGTTCCTTTTCCATGAAACTTGATTTTGTATTTTTATTCTCAATTAATAAACGCATCCTTAATAATTGAATAAATTTAGAAAGGAAGAATATCACTTTAATTGGAATTTTTTAATATCAAATATTTTTTCCTTTATTATTTCAACCAACAAATTGATTGGTAATTTTTCCTAAATTATTATTTTGTAGTGTTTTTATTTAAAAGGCGTACAAATGATGTGATATATAAGTTGTTATTGAGTTTGTATAGATATTACTAATGAACAAATAACACTGAACCTCCATGAGGTTTGTTGAATTACACTCGTAATCAAAGTTTACAGAAACTCACATTGAACTCCTCTGACGTTAAGTTTGATCGTTGAAAAGTAGACTCAATCCTTCCCTAGTTCACGATCCATGGTGGATCTATGGTGAATCCACCACGGATCTCTCGCTTATTCTTTTACTTTTCTTTTCTTTTAACTGTCAGTTCTACTTTTTAACAGACAAACTTAAAATCAGGGGAGTTCAGTGTGAGTTTTTACAAATTTTAATTTCGAGTGTAATTCAACAAATGTTAAGTGGGTTTAATATTATTTGTTCTATTACAAATAATGGTTTATTAGGATGTTAGTGAGTTTTTAAAGATGTTACTAACAATAGGATATTAGGATTTAGTTTTAAAGAGGTTACTAATAATAGGTGATTGTGATGTTGCTAAGTTTTTAATGATGTACTAACAATAGGTGATTCATTAGCATCTAACTTTTAAAGATGTTACTAATAATAGGTTATTAAGATTTAGTTATATTTGTTTCATGTCATATATTTTGGAAGTAGTTTATATATTAGTGAGTTAACCAATTGCGACGTGACATTCATTGCTTTATAAACACTTTTGATTTTTGTTCTTTTCAATGTAAAATCTATTATTGCATTCTCTAACTTTGTGTATTTATATTTAATGATCACAAACATTAAATGTACCCATGTAAAAGTTGAAATTAGTTATTTGTTAGGAAAAAAATATATTTTTTTAATTTGGTAACATGAGGTCAAAGAAGGTAATACAAAACCATTTTCTTTATTGGTTAATGGAATATAATTTACTTGAGATTAATTTTGATGAGGTACCTTATATGGATTCCTTAAAAGGAATTAGCAAGAGCAAAAACAAATTTATATATTTCAGTATAAACTCAAGAAAGAAAATACTCAAACAAAGAGGATAGTTTTGCTCATGGAGTTGATCAATAATCTCAGCCTTTTATTAGTTTCATATGTTGCAATTTCTAGTGTTGCTAATCTGTTTTCATCGGTAGAAGGAAGAGTAATGTATAAGACCATCAAGGTAAAACTTTATGTGTGTATGTGTCAAACATTAAATTAATGAAATTAGAATTTGAATTCTAAGTTTTTCAATTATTTCTCTAAACTATCTTCTTCTACAGTTCTTTTGTTTTTGGCACTTGAAATTAGAATTTGAAAAATTGTAATAGCTATATATTGTATAGATCTACTAGATAGAAATACATAAATCATCTAGCAACATTTTCATTATATTTTGCAGACAGAATATGGAAGCATATATGACTGTGTGGATATATACAAACAACCTGCTTTTGATCATCCTTTACTCAGAAATCACAAAATCCAGGTTCATTTCACTTTGTATTCCTTACATTTATAAATTAAATTCCTATTTAATTTGCCATGTACACAGCTTCTTAATTAATTTCTCATTAGATCCAGCTTTTGTCTTTACCAGATGCGACCTAGTTTTGCTTTGCAAAGAATGTCAAACAATACTTCATCAACAGGCACTACAAAATATGGGTTAAAAAATGAGTGTCCAAGAGGAACTGTTCCAATTCGAAGGATGTCAAAGGAAGAACAACTTAGATCTGACTTCAGCTTTACACAAGAATTAGGACAATCCTCTACTGGTTTTGAAGTATACATATTTTCTCTAAGCTACCATATTTGTTATATCTATAAACACACTTAAGAAATCAGACATTTTTTAAATAATTTGTTTTGAAAAATAATGTTTGTGTAAATTACATAATAATAATAAAACAATGACTATTAATAACAAGCACAAAAAAAAATTTGTCTTAGTTTGCAGGAATGTCTACAAAGCCAGGAAAGTATTATGGAGGTGGAGGACTTGTTAGTATATACAATCCATTTGCTGACCATGGCCAATTCACTTCATCTGTTATTTCGATTGAAGGCGGTCCTATAGAGGAATTCAGCACTATAAGAGCTGGATGGATGGTATAACCAAAACCATATATCTCTTGCAATTTACTTCTTTTACGAAGAATCCGAAAAACCCCAATATACGAGGTTTGATCACAATTGAAAAACAACTAAATAGTTTTAAAAATTTGATGAAAACCTCCTTCTGTATGCCAATTGATTATTTTCAAAATGGGTCAAACCTCGATTGACTTTTTCGAATTCTCTCATCTTTTATGCCATTCACAATTGTTGGATAAAATTTTACATAAAGTTACTTAACTTTGTAGACTTTTAATCATATTTACTCATATTTCAGGTGAATCCGGATCTTTTTGGTGACAATCGAACTCGACTTTATACGATTTGGGGTGTAAATATCACTAATTACCAATATATTTATATGTTCTCATTTGATAACAACTAACAACTAATTCATCTCTATTACTATTACTCTATTGACGCTGTGTATTCTTTTGTGCATATTAATGGTTATAATATGTAGCAAGGAGTGGACGGAGTGATGCATGGTTGCTATGATACACGTTGTCCTGGTTTTGTGATTGTGAGCACCCAGATACCTCTTAATGTTGTATTCAAGGACATCTCAGTTGCTGGTGGATCTCAATTTTATGTTAAACTCTCAATCGCTCAGGTATATTTCAAATATTTATCATCTTCATTTTCTATTTTATGTTTATATTAAAAATCATGAGATCATTTATACAATAATAATGTGTTTACATGTACAGGACAAAGCAACAGGCCATTGGTGGCTCCTCTACAGTGAAAAAGATGATGATCCTGATCAACAAATAGGTTACTGGCCCAACACACTCTTTACAAATATAAAACAAGATGCTCAGGTTATTCGCTGGGGAGGAATAGTTTACAGTGACAAACCTATATCACCTCCTATGGGAAGTGGCCGAAGAGACTGTCACTACCGCCGCATTGCAGTGGCTGCTCCCGGGGCATCTGCAGACGTCCCCCTCGAAACATCCCAATCACGATGCTATAGAGTCGGAGACAATTCCTACAAGGATAAGTTTTGGGGTTACAGTTTTTGGTTTGGAGGCCTCGGGGGAGATTCAAAACATTGTAACTGATCCAGATCATTTATTATTTTATACTAAATAAATCGGAAACATGGCAATAAAAAATCATAAATTTATAAATGAAAAGATTAGTTTGGTGATGTATTTTTTTTAACTATTACAATTAGTTTGGTGATATATTTGACGACCTGAGACATGACGTATGTATGAAAATAATATATGAAACAATAAAATGATACAAATAGAAAAGATGAGAAGATATTTCTACATGAAAGAGAATTTATAAAATTGGAAGCACATGAAAATGTGTGTGTATATACTATGAGGTAATAACATCTATCTCCCATGAGATTTTGTCAACTATAAGTGGAGTCAACTTTATTATTTATTGACAACGACCCCCCCCCCCCCCCCCCCCCCCCCCACACTGCTGTTAGAGGCACTCCGTTAGCGTTAACGTCACAAAGGATAATTTTGTCATTTTATTCCTATAAGTTGATTGATTGACTTGTGTAGTGACATGTGTCTATCTCATTTAATGCGTGTCAAATTGATTTGAATTAAAACAAAAAAAAAATTAAAGAAAGTTTGTAATACGAAAAGGCTTCAGGCGCAAAAAGAGCAAATGAACCAACACCCGCTCCTCATCAGAACGAACCAACACCCTTTGTTCTCAAATTTCCATCTCACTAAATCATTTTTTCGTACCATTCGTGCGTTTGTTCGTCCACCGTCGGTCATCGTCTTTCGATTCTGGTGGAGCTAAGTGAGAAGATTGACGACTGTTCATCTTCGTGATGGGGTATGGGTAAGTTCTTTTTATAAAAAAAAAAAATTTGAACTTTACGTTCGATATGCTGTTTTAAACCCAGAAAAAATCGTTTTTGAAGTTGTTTTGTTTAGGGCTAGGGTTTTTAAGTTTTTTTTTTTTTGTAAAAATTATTGAACCCGTTTGTGTTAACCGTTTAATAGACAATATCAAACCCAGAAAAAATCGACTGTTCATCTTCGTTTTTGTTTAGGGGTAGGATTTTTATTTTTCTTTTAGCAGTTGCATGTTTTTTTTTTTTTTTCCAAAATGCATTACTTGTATTTGATTACTATGACTTCTATTTCGTCATTGTATTTGTGTTTTGAAAAAGGTTTTTTTTTTTCCTTGTTGGTGTAATGTTAGAATTTAAAATATGGAATTATGGTATCTGCTGGGTATTTTTACTCTTTCGGATTTGTATTTGCTCTGTTTGTATTAATCAAATTTGATTGAAATCGTTTTCGAACATGAAGTTTTATAATTTTGTTGGTGTGATTTGTGTTACCCTATAGTGCACAATGGACAGTGTAGTTTGGTACTCTATTTTCATGGACTTGCATGATTGTAGGGTGTTCAAGTTCGATGTAACAGCCACCTTCATGGGATTAACCTTCGAAACGGGAAACTACGTAAGAGATTATATCAGTTTAAAGCACGTATGGGACAACATAATGATGGAGAAACTTGGAAAGATGTATGTTCCTGGAGAGAGATTCCATCAAGCTGTTCATATTCCTTGGAATGGTGAGTTGCGAGAAATTCGGTCAAATGAAGACTTGATGGATTTGCTGGTAGAATTTGAGGAAAAGAAAGTGAAGCAAATCCATTTCATTGTGGAGTACTTGCCACTAAATGTCATCAATCATGAGTCTAACACTGAGCCTAACATCAAACAGGTCCCTAAGCCCAACCCCAAGCAGGGCCTTTAGCCCAACCCTGACCTTAATTCTGAGCCTAACTATGAGCCCAACCCTGAGCCCAACAATCATTATAACCATTAGCCTAACAATAGTCCTAATATTAAGCCCAACAACCTTAGCTCAACAACCAGCCTACATCACGAACCAACCAACTCAACCAGCCTACCTCAAGTCTTATTCTGACCCATTGTATGGAGGCCTTACTAATGATTCAAAAAGCAATAGTGACACACAATTTGACAGTGATGAAGAAGGTGGCAGTAAGTCTGGTCCATAACTACAACAACATGAAATTGATGAGGATGAAATAGTTGGGCAAGATAAAAAAAATGAGGATGGAGTTGATGGTTTGTCTTATGTGAATAAGGATAGAGCAGCTGAAGAGGAAGTGTTAGAGGATCCTATTGGTAGTGAGAATGAAGGGGAACAACCAAACAGAGAGACGTCCTTTGAGGTGGGTGAGGATGGACGAATTAGGCTAGAAGTTAGGCAATTATTTAGGAATGTCAATGAATTTAGGTAGGTCATACTAGATTTCTCCATCCAAGAGAGGTTTAGACTTAAGAGAATTAATAATGAAAGAAGTAGGGTCACTTGTGGGTGTGAGGGAGAGGGCTGTCCGTGGAGGGTTCATGGCAATCCAACATATGATAGAGTCATTTATATGTTGAAGACAATTGCCAACGTACACATATATTTGTATGTGCCAAAAAATAAGGATGTTAGTGCTATATGGGTTGAGAAGACGTTTGAGTCAATAATTAAGGACAATCCTGATATTAATGTTAGGGTCATACAATCTATTGTATTGATGAAGTGTGGAGTGAATGTGCCAGATTATACTTTGTATAGTGCAAAAAAAAAAATTGCATTGACTAGGGGTGAAGTAGATCACAAATTGAGTTATAACAAACTTTATAAGTATGGGCACATTATTAGGGAGAGAAACCCCTGGTGTTATGTCAAACTTAGTACAATATGTTACAACTCAGATACCAATGTCCCTGTACACTTCAATAGATTCTTCCTTAGTTTTTATGCACATAAGATGTGATATTTAGAAGGTTGTAGGCCTTTCGTAGAATTAGATGGATGTCACTTGAAAGGGCCATATCAGGGGATTCTTTTGTGCCATTACTATAGATGCAAATTGTGGGCTTCCAATAGCTTTGGGTGTAGTTGAGATTGAAAGCCTTGATAGTTGGCAGTGATTTATTCAGTTATTGTATAACCACGTGGGGAAGCATGAGAACAGAGTTATGTGTTTTATGACTGATCGACAGAAGGGCATTATCTCAGCTTTGGATGTAGTATGGCTTAACCATGTGATAAGATTTTGTGGTGGACACATACTTCAGAATTTGATGTCTAGATATAAGGTGGACTACCTCAGAGACCTTTTTGTTGGGGTTTTTGCCCTAAAGATGTAATTTGTAGATGGTTTTTATAAATAAATAAAAGAAGAGTTCAATTCATTCTTATTGTGTTATTTATATTATATAAACTTGTGCATTATAACATCCTAGATTGCTGGATGTAATCTCGTACTGTGTATATAATTGTCATATACAGATGGATACAGTAAGAGATGTGCAATCTAAAGAGTCTATAGATAGCAAATAAAGCTGGGTACTTTATTTGTAGTTAATTTATAGCTGCGGTCCATTCTGTATTGTACAATAATTCTATCCTGAATCATTCATATGGAAATATGGGAATTGAGGCACCTTATATGATGTGATCATATAGGACTGGGCTATGATCTATATGAATCCCTTACCAAGATCGTTTACCGACGAGATTCATATACATCAACTTATGATGGTTATATATGAGTGATCTCAATCCTGAGTGTCTTATCGACTCCTTCAGGCTAGATCGTGATTTTTGATATACCATGGGTGAGGTCGGATAATTATTCACGATCAATATACTCTGTATGTTGGGATTACGGTTTGACTTATGGCTGGGAAGGTTTGTACACAATAGTGGAATCCACTCCTTCTTGTGAGAAGTAGAGAATAGTTCCCTTAAGGGTTGATCCGGGGCTTGAATAATATGAACGCTCTCTTGATTTCGTGAGGAAATATGATTTATTGTTCATTAGAGAATCAACGGTTCTTAAAGGATATATGTAATTAGAGGGGTGTAACGGATATTATGACCCAGCTCTAATTATGAACTACTGTGGAAGGTCACACCATATGTAATAGCTATATCGATGGACACCGAGTGATATTAGTCTGTGTAAAAGCGTCCGTAGTTGAGAGAATGCAGCTTCGGGTTTTTAATGGAATAACACCGGAGTTGATAATCATGGAATATTAACTAAAGAGTTTAATTAATGTTTCCGAGAATTATCGGAGGTCAAAATACTGTGTGTCTATTAGGTCCCCTTGCTAGCCCGATCCATTTAGGTAACAAGGTTCACATATAATTAATTGGATTGTCCAATTAATAGTATTGCGAAAGTGACACGTGTCAGGAGTTAATTGAGTAATGTGATTATTCAATTAATTAAATAATTGCAATTATAACAATTAAATAATAATATTATTTAATTATGTAATTAGTCATAAGAGGAGGGTGATAGTTGATATTTTATTTTGAATAGTAAGATAATAGGATTATTTTATTTATTAAATAAAATAAAATAAATTTAAATTTAAAAAGTTTAAATTCAAAAATTACTAATAATAGTTTATTTTTGTTTTAATAAAGAGATAATGGGATTATCTCATTTATTAAATAAATAAATATTATTTGAATTTAAAAGAGTTTAAATTCAAAAGTTATTGATAAATTAATTAAAAAGAGTTTTTATTAATTTAGTAACTTAAATATATATTAAAAAGAGTTTTTAATATAACAGACGACTAAAACCAAATTTTGACGTTCAAAAAGTTTTTGTATGTAAAAGAAAAAAAAAAAAAAAGTGACCGGAGAGATACAGTATTTCTCAAACTCTTATTTTTCAACCTCTTCATTGTTCCTGATAACGTGACGCGCCCACGCGCAAATTACCGGTGCCGGGATATAGCAAGGAAAACGTAGTGGTACAGACAAGAAGCAGTAGAAAAAAAAACGAAGGAGCCTCCAACGCTGATATAGTCCTTAAACTTTTTTTTTTCTTCCATTTATTGATTACAATTCCTGTATAAAAAATAAATATATATTTTATATATATTATTTTTATTGTTCCAAAAATATAGCTCTAAAGTTTTACTGGTCACAGATCGCCTTTGCGATCTGTATAAAAATTTTTAAACCTCAATTCTACTATGTGACCAATAGAACGGAAAAACGGTTCCTACACTTTTTTGGCTAGCTGCTCGAAGTTCTAATGTTGTAGATTTTAATAAGGCAATGAGTAAAATTAAGGAGCCTTCTACAAGGGCAGCCCAATACTTGATGAGAATTTCATTGCATTACTGGTTTGTCCATTAATTTGACCATAAGACAACATCTGACCACAACATAAACAATGTGGTCGAGGCATTCAATAGTTGGATAAATCATCTTCGTGCACATCCATTGATGACAATGATGGAGAACGTCAGAAGGAAGTTCATCAAACGCCTCCGTAAGAGATATAAAGGTTGTAGTAGCCAAAATATGTCAGGCCCAAAATATAAACGAGGATTCAGTCCAGAAGCCCAAAGTATATCTCAAAGGTCAGGCCCAGAGTCCAAAAGTGGTATGACATCCATGTAGTACGACATACACTCGATGTGAGACCTTCATGTAGTACGACATACACTCGATGTGAGACCTTCATGTAGTACGACATACACTCAATGCCCCACACATCCAAGAAGCAATAAAGGATATAACCCAGTGTCCACGACTTGGGAGAACTCCTACGTCGCACGACATACTCATCTCAGGTCGACGTCCAATCGACATGTCGCACGACATACGATAGTGATTGTCTGTTCAAAATTGTCAAGTCCATATGTCGTACGACATAGAATCTCTTTGGTTCTATGGGAGACCAAATCATGATCTACTTTAAAGACGGTCCTACAAAACCATAATTACAATCTATAACGGCCAGATCAAAAGAAGCATCTACATACCTCCTTAGTGGAAGACAGCAAGGAGACGTAATGATGAAGCACCTCAACGGGCAGAAGGATCATCCCCCTATAAAAGAGGGATGATTCTCCAAAGAGAAGAGGACCGAAAAACTGAGATCTTAAAGCTATCTACATTTAGACAACACCCTCTGGCCATTGTTCATCTTCGCCGATCGCCTTCCGATTGTACTCCGATTAGCCGATCTTACATCTCCTTCGGCCAAGGAGACCTCAATCGCCAAGATAACAGGAAGTACTACTCACTTATCTCAACTCATAAGTCATTATATACTTATTATCACTCGTTAACTTGACCGTCGGAGTGACTTTGGTAGGCACCACTCCGGTGTCCCAGACGTCCTGCGGATCACATACGTTCTATCTTTACAGGTTGTAGTGGCCCGTGTCCCGGGATTTTCGAGGACTACAATTTGGCGCCCATCGTGGGGCACGACAATATCTGAACGAGCGAAGGTAGAGAGCAGCAACTCCGACCATGTCATCTGACGATTTTCATCATGACGCAATGGAGGTTAGGGTACAACTCCTCATATCCCAGATACAAGAGAATACCCAAAGGCTCCCAGCGCTCAAACAAGAGAACCAACGAGTGTTGGCAGAGAATCAGGAGTTACAAAATAGGATCAATTCCCTTACCATCGTCTAACCATTTGGAGACGCTTCAACGTCCCAGCCAGTGCCATTCGATCAAGCCACCCACACTACCTATTACGCGCCAGTTCGCCCGGACGAACAAGGTACTACGGCTGGCGACCTCAATCCAATTCTTGCAATTGCGGAGCCTAACGTTCGAGCCGCAGGAAGAGCACGTACTGTCGCACGACATCAAGCAGTCAGTCCGCCAAACGAGACAAATAGACATCAATCGGAGGGCATGGCAAGGGCGGCGCGAGAGATGCCACCTACCTCCACCCCTAATGGCAACGTTGGTTCAACTCAACAAACCATCCTGCTACCGGGAACGCTATCAGGTCCTTCGCGTTTAACCCCGTTGAACTCAAATCAAATAAATCCTGAGTCAACATTGGCTAACTCAGACTTGGCGCGAAGGGTCGCGGAGATGGAAGCACTCATCCAACGCATTCCAGGAATGCATGCTCTTATAAAGAAAAGTGCAGCCAATAGCTTTATCAACTCTCCATTCGTCGACGCAATAGCATTGGTAGAGATGCCAAGAAAGTTTAACTTCCCCGGTATGAAGCAGGACGACGGGACGACAGACCCTGATGACCACATTGTGCAGTATCAACAACGAATGTTCACTGAAGCGTTATCCCACGAGACCTAAGGGAAGCATGCATGTGTAAAGGTTTCGGCTCGAGCCTCGTAGGACCAGCCCTACAATGGTACACTAACATTCTCAATGTTTCCATCAACTCTTTCACCCAACTCATTGACACCTTTGTAGAGCAGTTTGCTAGCAGCCAGAAGTTAGAGAAACAATCCGACGACCTCTACACAATCAGCCAAAGGAGGGGCGAACACCTACGTGACTTTGTAGGTTGCTTTAACAATGAAAAGGTTTTCATCCCTTATTGCAACCAGGCGACAGCTATATCAGCCTTCCGCAAGGGTCTACTATATGATTCCGACCTATAGAATGAGCTCACTAAGTACCCTTGCAAAACGATGGAAGACGTCCTAGCCAAGGCATAGGCACAGATAAAGTGGGAAGAAGACGAAGTGAACTATAAACCTAATAGAGCAAACAGCAGGGAAAACAGGCCGAGTAGGAGGGTCGAACAGTGAATTAATGACAGACGTGTCGAACCGTACCCAACAATAGCCCGAAGGGAAGGCCAAATAAGATACGAGCGCCGGCACGACGACAGACCGCCAAGACCGTTCGTCCGGCCAAAGAACATATTGCCAGAATATAATTTGAGCATTAGACCAGGGGAGGTAGTCGTCGTCCTCAAAGGAATGGGTAGATCAGTTAGGTGGCCAGACAAGATGATGAGCCCGCCGGATCAGAGAGACAACTCCAAGTGGTGCGAATTTCATGGCGACCATGGCCATCAAACAGAGCATTGCGTCGCACTATGACTAGAAGTGGCAGAACTACTCAAGAAGGGCCACCTCAAGGAATTCCTGACTGACAAAGGTAAGCAGACCTCTTTGAACAAAGATAGGTCACGCGACATTGTTTCAATTCCACCACCAGAACCTCCCAAACACGAGAGGACTGTGAATGTCATCTCTGGCGGATCAGAAGTAAATGGAGTCACTTACTCAGAAGCGAAGTGCCATTCAAGGCCAGCCGGTCGTACGGATGTCCGAAAAACTCATACGGCAGACCCAACTTACAATTACCTAATCAGTTTTAGCAACGATGAGCACACAGACCTACTCAATCCCCACCACGATGCGCTAGTCATCTCATTAACAGTGGATCCTAGTGGACAATGGAAGCTCAACAAATGTACTCTTCCTTGGCGCGCTAAGAGAGATGCATATTGACGAGTGTCTCGACCATCTTGGTATGATTTAGTGAAGAACACCATAGGGGAAATCGTCCTTCCCCGTCTACGCGGAAGAAATCAACTTGAACACACGCTTCCTCATCCTGGATTGCCCGTCGTCCTACAACATAATCATGGGTCGCCCATGGATTCATGAGATAAGGGCTGTCCCCTCGACATATCATCAGGTCATCCGTTTTCCTACCAGATGGGGAGTGCACGAAATTCGAGGGCAGCAGAAGACCTGGCGTGACTGCTACCAGAACACTCTAAAAACCAGGCTGTCCGACTTATAGCAATTACAGAACGCAAGCACCGCCACCAATAAAGACGGACCAGAAATAGAGGAGCTCGACGAAGTCTCCATACATCCGAGTTTCCCAGACCACAAAGTTAGTATCGAATCCTGCCTTCCACAAAATATTAGAACAAAGTTAGTCAGCTTCGCATGGTCGCACGCTGACATGACCGGCATTAATCTAGAAGTCCTAGTATATAGGCTGCAGGTCGACCCAGATTACCCACCTGTAAAGCAAAAACGAAGGAAGTTCGCACCCGAACGCAACAAAGTTATTAACGAGGAGATCCAAAAGCTAATCGACATTGGCTCAGTGAGAGAGGTTAATTACCCAGACTGGCTCGCAAACGTAGTAGTAGTGAAGAAAAAGAACGGGAAGTGGCGAGTCTGCATCGACTTCACAGACCTCAATAAGGATTCCTTCCCCCTACCACACATTGACATGATGGTAGACGCTACAGCAGGCACGAACTATTAAGCTTCATGGATGCATTCTCCGGCTACAACCAAATCCTCATGCATCTGGACGACCAGGAAAAAAATTATTTCATCACGGAGCACGGCATTTTTTGCTACAAGGTGATGCCCTTTGGCCTCAAAAACGCCTGGGCAACCTACTACAGGTTAGTCAACAAAATGTTCACAAGTATACTCGGACAGACCATGGAGGTCTACATTGACGACATGCTGGTAAAATCATTAATAGCGGATCAGCACCTCGACCATCTCCGACAGTCGTTCGATATCATTGACAAATACGGGATGAAACTTAATCCAACCAAGTGTTCCTTTGGAGTTTCATCAGGAAAGCTCCTCGGCTATTTGGTGACCAAGAGGGGCGTTGAGGCCAACCCAGATCAAATCCAATCCATCATGGACTTGAAGTCCCCCAAAAGCATCAAAGACGTACAAAAACTGACTGGGCGACTCACGGCCCTCAACCGTTTCATCTCAAAGTCATCCGAAAAATGCAAACCTTTCTTCGACGCTCTAAGGAAGAGTAAATCATTTGATTGGAATCAAACAAGCGAAGATGCATTCCAAAACATAAAGCGGTACCTAGCAGACCCTTCCCTCCTATCCAAACCTAAGGAAGGAGAAACACTTCTACACTACCTCGCTATATCCGAAACAGCCGTTAGCGCAGTACTAGTGAGGGAAGAATATGGCAAACAACTCCCCGTATATGTAACGTCCGGAGTTGCCCCGCCACAACGTTACTCACAAGGTACTGTCCGCTCTGGGTCGTCCGGGGTTGCCCCGCCACAACGCCCTCACGGTTTTGCTTCGCCTCCCCCAAATCAGGATTTGAACCAGTTACTTATCCTTAAGTACTAATCCTTATCAAGTTGGGTACCAATTAAAATGTAACACCCCCTGACCCGACCCGGCTAGATCGACCCAGGAAGTGCTACCGGGTTTTCAAAACTTTCTTATTTCTGTTTATAAACTGAAAACCATATAGTTTGTAATTTTAAAATCTTTTCGAGTGAGCCTATCAAAAATTATTTTCAAAAATTTCAGCAGAGTTTCCTTTGTTTTTCTGATTTTCCAAAACCTGTTTTCAAATAAAACTCAAATCACAAACAATTCACAAAAACACTCAAATCTCAATCCATTGAAATGCGCACTCTGCCGTTTAGTGCGACTTTCAAACAGTTTATAAAACAATTCAGTAACTACAATCCTTTTGAAAAAAAATACAAAACAGAAAGCATAAAATAATTAATTACAACACATAATTACAAATCATAATTACAAAATCCTCTGTATATGCACGCATATCTAATTATAATATACAGAAATACTTATATAACAAACTACCCCAAAGATATTATGACTCTGAGCTCTTCTCTGCAGCTGGTGTTTCTTCAGTCTTTTTCGTCCTCGGTATCTTTATTACCTACGCGTTAGAAACAAAACTAACGCACTAAGCAAAACTGCCTAGTGGGTGTACACTTAAAATAAATGGTAATATAATATAAAACAGTATATGTAAATTCAGAAATTTAAAAGTGTATATAAACGATAAAGCTTAAAACCAGTACTTCCAGAAATAGAAATATCCATAACAAGCGTTTTACAATTCTTGAAATTAAGTAAACAGACATTATTTCAAAACTTTCTGGAATTCAGTTCCATATCATCTCTTTGTTTCCATAACATTTTCTAATCATAAATTCTCAATTTGGCCCGTGATACACATAACAGGGTGTACAGGACTGGATTATGGGTTTTACAGTCGGGTTTCCCATCTCTCATATGAAATGGTATCCCTATATAAACAGTCGGTTTCCCATTTCACGAGGAAATGGTATCCGTGGTAAACAGTCGGTTTCCCATTTCACGAGGAAATGGTATCCGTAATCAATAATCAGAGACATTATACATCACGGTGCAGTACTACCATATATTCACCCAATTGACATGTCAATCTCCTATATCCAAATATCCCTATACATATATCAGGGCCGTTCAAAATATCGAAATCAACGACTATCAATTTCAGTCAAAATCCATAAAACAAAAATTATAAACCAGGTTTTGAAATGAATATCCATAAGAGCAAAATATTATCCAACAATATGCAAAAACATAAACAAATCCATACGAATATATATATATAAAATATAATATAAACAAATCCATACGAATATATCTGAAATCCATAACAATCAAAACATCTATCAAAACTAAGTTTCAGAAACGTGTGTACACCAACCTGGATACCGTTTTTTCGCTTCTACTCCTTTTTCCTTCTGGATTTTCCTTTTTCCCTCCTCTTTCTTTTCTCTTTCTCTTTTCTTTCTTTCTTTTCTTCTTCTTTCCCTTCTCTTCTTCTTCTTTTCTTTTTCTTCTTCTTTTCTTCCTCTTCTCCTTCTCTTCTTCCTCTTCTTCTTTTTCTTTTCTTTTCTTTTCTTTTTCCCTCTCTCTCTCGGTCTCTCTTTTCTTTTTCTATTTTCTATGGCTTCTGTGGTCGCTTTACTCACTGGAGCATTTCCACCGCCTTCATCGCGAGCACACCTCGCGGTACCATGGTCGCGCTGGTGGTCGCGTTGCTCACTGCCAGAATTTGACATTTTCATCGCGAGCAGTTCATCGCGATCTGTGGTCGCGGTGACTGGTCGTGATGCTCACTGCCAAGAATCACCATTTTTCATCGCGAGCGGCCCATTGCGAGCTGTGGTCGCGATGACCAGGTCGCGATACTCACTGCCTCAGTTTTCAATTTTCATGCATCATTTTCGACCGTTCAATTTGATCCACCTCCATAAAATAAATATACATTTAATTACATTTTGCACCCCTCATATCATAAATTTTATATCCACATATTTAAAATTAATTATTCGAAATCCAGGATGTTACAGTATACTACATCAGCAAAACCCTACTCGACGCAGAAACAAGGTACACTCAACTTGAAAAATTGGCCCTTGCACTAGTTACAGCCGCACAAAAATTGAGGCCATACTTCCAATGCCACACTATCAGCGTACTCACTACATTTCCCTTGAAGAACGTCCTACACAAGCCCGAACTGTCCGAACGACTAGTAAAATGGGCAGTAGAGTTAAGCGAGCAATATATCAGCTATCAGCCACGTACAGTGATCAAGTCGCAGGCATTGTCAGACTTCATAGCGGACTTCACACTTGGGATTCTATAACAAGTAAAAGAAGAGCTTTGTACCATGTCGTACGACGCCTCAAAGGAAGATTGGACCTTGGCAGTTGACGGATCAAGTAACCCCAGGGGCAACGAACTAGGAATAGTACTTACCTCACCCGAGGGACATGTCATCGAATGATCCATCCGATGCCCTCATAGCCGGACTGACCTTGGCCAAAGACTTGCACGTTGAACGGATAAAGGTACGTAGTGACTCCCAATTAATTGTAAGACAATTGCAAGAGTCCTACCAAGCTCGAGACTTGAAAATGTCAGCTTACTTAACCTTGGTGAAAGAACTACAAGCCTCGTTCGAGTCATTCGACATCGAACAAATACCAAGATCAGAAAACACGCATGCCGACGCACTCGCCAACCTCGGTTCCGCACTAGATACCACAGTTGAGCGGACCATCCCCATGGTTTTTACCCAATGGCCAGCTGTGTGAAAGCCAATGAAGCTCGAAGGCGAACCAATTTCGGACGAACCAACTTGGATAAATATCGTTGTATAAGAATGTGAGAGTTATGATATTTATAGTTTGAGGGGTGGAAAATGTAATTAAATGTATGTATATTTTTAAGGTTTCTAGGTGGACCAGGTGGAGCGGTCCAGAAAGAATGCATGAAAGAAAAGAAAAATATTGGCAGTGAGTACCGCAACCAGTCACCGCAACCGGGGATCGCAATGAGAAGCTCGCGGTGAAAATACTGATTTTTGGGCAGTGAGCATCGCGACCAGACACCGCGATAGCTGATCGCGATGAAGGCGGTAAAATCACTCCAATGAGCAACGCGATCAGGTGGTGCGACCACAGATCGCGAGGAGCGGTCGCGATGACCAAAATTTTATGAAAAAAAAATAAGAGGCGGTGGGAAGTTTCATGAAAGAAGAAAAAGAAATAGAGAGAGAGAAAGAGAGATCGGGAGAAAGGAAAGAGAGATGAGAAAGAAGAGAGAGAAAGAGGGAAAGAGGGAAAGAGAAAGAAGAGAAGAAGAGGAAGAAGAGAAAGAAGAAGAAAGGAAGAAGAAGAGAAGAAGAAGAAGAAGAAGAAGAAGGAAAAGAGAAGGAAGAAAGAAGAAGAGAAAAAGAAAGAGAAAAGAAAATCTATAAAAGAAATTGTTGGAAAAAGGGTATCCAGGTTGGTGTACACTGATTTCTGAAATCGTTATAATTTTCTTTATATGTTTTGATTTGAATTTCCATATTTTGACGAAATGAGTTGAAAAAAATTTATTTACGGATTTCGTTTACTTATATTTCGTTTACGAATATTGTTAGAAATTGTTTGAAAATAATTAGGGAATATTATAGTATAATGGAATTTCTATGATTTCGAATAAATCGTTTTGCAAGTAATGTTTGGAAACGATTTTTGGAATAATTTAATATAATTATTGTTTTCTATATGATATTTGAAAATAATTTTAGAATATATTGATAGGAGTATTGATGAAAGTTTTGGCTTTGTGAATGCTGTTGAAAATAACGTTGGATTATTTTAGTATGATTATTTTATTATTTGAAAATAATAATACAAATGTTTTTACGAATATTGTTTGAACTAAAAAAAATTGAAACTGATTTAGATTTGCGAATTAAGTTTTTGATTTCAAAATGAATAAAATTATTTGAAATGAAAATTGAAAAAAAAATTGTGTATTGTGAAACGGCCCTAGAATACTTTAACATAGAAAACGGATATAAGAGGTTGGTATACCAGCTGGATTATTTCAGCAGTACTGCACCGATATTGATATTGATGTTGATATTGTATACCTCCCTAAGGATTTGTCCTGGGGTAGGGAGTTATGTACCTCCCTAAGGATACCGAACACTCGGTCCTAGGGTAGGGAGTTATATGTACCACCCTTGGATGAAGCAGGCCTAACTGCCGGTCCTAGGGTTGGGAGTTATGTTCGACAGACAGCCACTGAGAGGTCAAACAACCCATATTCCAGTCCCGAAATTATGTTGAGTATACCAAAGGGCCAAGATTGAAATGAATTTGAATGAAATAGGTATAAGCGAATTTAGAAATTGATTTCTTATGATCATTTATTTATTACATTGCATACTAATATGTTTGAATATAATGTTCTTTTGAAAAGCTATTTTGTGAATTTTATAAATGTTTTAGTATACACCCACTAAACGATATGCCTAGCGCGTTGATTTTATCACGCGTATGTAGAAGAGGTTCCAGTGAATAAAGGACTGAAGAGTTGAGAGCTACGGAAGAAGATTCAGAGTCACATTACTTGAGTAGTTTTATTTAAACTTTGTTTGTAAATTAATTACTTAAGCATGCATATACAGAAGTTTGTAAAATAATAATATATGAGTTTTGTAAATATTTGTATAATAGTTTATGTTTTATAAAGTTTGTAAATATATAATTATGTATGGTTTTATTGAAAATATTTGGGAAAGTTGCACTATATGGAAGAGTGTGCATGTAATTGAAAAATAAGATTTTGAAGTATTTGTTATTATAATATTTGAGTTTTGTTGAAAACAGGATTTTTGAGAAGTCAGAAAAAACAGAGGAAACTCTGGCCAAATTTTTCAAAATAGTTTTGAATGAGCTTACTATGAAAAGGAATGAGTCAAGTCAAGTTTTGAAAACCCGGTAGTGCTCCCTAGATCGATCCAGACAGGTCGGATCAGGAAGTGTTACACCATATGTCGTATGACATAGAATCTCTTTAGTTCTGTGGGAGACCAAATCATGATCTACTTTAAAGACGGTCCTACAAAATCATAATTACAATCTATAACGGCCAGATTAAAAGAAGCATCCACACATCTCCTTAGTGGAAGACAGCAATGAGAGGCAATGATGAAGCCCCTCAACGGGCAAAAGGATCATCCCACTATAAAAGAATGATGATCCTCCAAAGATAAGAGGACCGAAAAACTGAGATCTTAGAGCTATCTACATTCAGATAACACCCTCCGGCCATTGTTTATCTTCTTCGATCACCTTCCGATTGTACTTCGATTAGTCGATCTTACATCTCCTTCGACCAAAAAGACCTCAATCGCCAAGATAACAGGAAGTACTACTCACTTATCTCAACTCATAAGTCATTATATACTTATTATCACTCGCTAACTTGACCGTCGGAATGACTTTGGCCGGCACCATTCCGGTTTCCCAGACGTCTTGCGGATCACGTACGTTCTATCTTTGCAAATTGTGGTGCCCCGTGTCCCCGAGCAATTTTTGAGGACTACAAAGGTGCACTAAAGTGGCGGACAGACATACCACCTGCAATCGGAAGGCAGTTACAAAAAGCTCAAACAGATGAGAGGTACTTAGATCCATTGAGGTGTGGAGAATGAGAGTTTAAAGTGGTGGATGGTAGAAGGCAGTTTGTTGTTCACCTCGATAAAAAAAAACTTGTGAATGTGGGCTTTGGGTTGTCTTGGGTGTACCTTGCAAGCATGTCATGGCATGTATAATGAAGATAAGAGTTTATGTGTAAAATTATGTGCATGAATACTTGAAGAAACCATCATACTTGAGAACATATGTTCCCTTCATACATTCCATACCTGTTGAAAGCTTGCGACCTGTGTTGAAAGTGAAACAGTTTTGCCACTAAAGAAGAGGAGAAGAGCTTGCAGATCTAGACTTTTAAGACAAAGAAACGCTGCTGAACCAGCTAGGGTTAAGAGGTTTGTGGGATTTAAATGCAACAAATGCAAACAGGTCGGCCACAATAGGCTATATGATGTTAGCTCTAGGTATGGGCTCTTATCGAGCTGCTTGTAGAGTAGAACCATGCAATACCAGACACGAGATAAATCTTCCAAAGAACATGACTTTTTTTTCCGAATAAGCCAATTCAACAGTAGGACATGTAACGCATATGAGGTATAAAATTCTGAACTTCAAATATTTTTCTTATTTCAGTTTGTTAATTCAATTACTAACTCAACATGTTTTTGTTATAAGACTGAAGCTACATCCAATGCAACTTCAGCTGGAAGAAGGGAAAGAAAGAGAACAAGAAAGGTAGGAGTTGTAGCGTAGACATCAATTGCTGCTGGTCCTTCATCAACTGTTGTTGGGCCCTCATCAACTGCTGCTGGCCCCTCAAGTTTTGTTGGTTCTTCAAACTCAGCTGCTTCTATTATTACAAGGGTAACAATTTAATACACTTCTTTACAAAAACTTAGATCAATTACATATTAACATATTCAAGTTTTGCAGGTCTTTTGGTTTCCATTAACTCAACAAGGGACTTCAAGTCAAGGAAATACAAGGAATGAACACTTGGCATCTCAACCTCTCACACCTAATGCACCTCATTGTTCTCAGATATCTCAAGGTTCATACAGTTCAACACTCTTCAATTTTATTTTTCTTTTTTGATATCAATAATGATCAAGTGTATTAAAACCAAGAGATGCACAAAGGGAATTGTAGAAGTTGCTGCAGCAGCTAATTATGGGGGGCTATGTTAGTGTTTTTTGGATTTGAAGAATCTAAATAACTTTTGGACGTTAATGCTCCTGAGGTTATGGTTAATTGTGGACAGTATTGATTTTTTTTTTATTGTGAATAATGTTGTTGATATATGGAGAATGGGTGATGTGGATATAGAGAAGGTTTTGTAGTTTTTTGGCAAATTATGATTGTGGACAGTGAAGATATGGATAACTTTTTATAGCAGTTTTTTTTTTTTGCAAATTCTGAACCGTGGACAGTGGATATGGAGAAGTTTTTGTAACAGTTTTTTTTGGCAAATTCTGAACTGTGGACAGTGTTGATACAATTCATTTGTTGGATAAATCACATATTGGAAGATGTTTATCCATGATATTTTCAAGTCATTTGTCAAAATAATCACTACAAGAAAAACAGTTATCTATAACAGGCCACCTACCACGGGCAGGCATGTCCCGAGGTAGAAAACATTTATCCACACGGGCCTTTAAAAGCCCGTGGTTGTAATCATATCCACAACGGGCCTTTTATTGCCCGTTATGAATATCATCTATCTATTTCGGTCGTTTAGAGGCCCGTTGTGGATATGATACGACCCAACAAGTAATTGGGTCGGAAACGGATTTGGTCATTTTAACCCGACCCACCCGTTTCTATATATATATAAAAGAGGAAGAAGAACCCTAGATCAGATGTCTTCCCTCTTTCTCTTCTCATTTTCCTGCCCTTACCAAACGTTAGATCGAATGCTTGTTCAACAAATTCAAGCAAGATGCCGAGTTAGTGAAGATGTTCGATCATGTGATGAAATATGTGTTCCTTAAATAATTTTGTATGTTATTTGGTAAAATGCATAGTTTTAGCAATGAAACATGGTGTCAGAAACAAATTTGATTAAGACACTTTCAACTAGCATAATCTGTGTTGATAATAAATGAATCATAGAGGATAGTTGGACATATTAATTTAGAGGGAAACAAATTTGGTTTGAAGGTCATTTATTTATTTTTATTTTTTTAGGGGGGGTAGGGCCGGGGTGGCATTTACTAAGCCTCTTCCTTTGGTTTTCTAGTATTTAATTGCTATTTTACCTTTTTTATAATTTTATGTAGACTCTGAAGGTGAAGACAAACACGAAGATTAATCTAGAAAAAAAATCATTACTGCCACTGATTGACTTCTACAAAGGTAGCCACTAATTACTTCAGTTTTCTCACTCATAGAGGACACCAAATAGATCGCTCCATTATGTTTTATGCTGAATTTATGGATGAGATGCTTGAACTGGAATTATGAATTATCAAACATCAATTTTCAAAATTATGAAGGGTAGACGCTATGAAATTTTAATGATAGTAAGAGCAAAATATAAGAGTACAACAGCAAACATCTAAAGAGATTTAGATATACGGGTCCAAATTTCACAATGTGTATTTGCAATGCATAATTTCTTCTCGATTGAATCAATTGAAATGATCCTATTCTGTCATATCTCCTGCAGGTGCAAAGCAAGCATGGAACATATCAGATATGCTCTTTAGTGAAGATAGCAGTTGGACAGGCATGCAATTCTTGATATGAGATTGTGGTCTATCCATATCACTATCTTAGATTTGAACTAACCCACCAATGATTTGATGTGATGAAAATTATTGTCATTTTGAACTAACCAAGGAACCTTGGTTTAAGAACACTTGATCCTGCCAGTGATGAAGACTTTTTAGTGCATTCAATTCCTTTCTATATATTTTCTAGGAAATGGAAAATATGCTATGCTTACTATTATATAGTTGGGTATTATTTATATTGTTCTTGGCATTATTTAAGTTATTAGGAACCTATTGAGAAGACAATTGTAACTGTGTATGAACTGTCTTTTAATCGTTTCACATTTATAATATAGAATTTCTTGTCCCAAAGTTTGATTGTAACTAGCTTAGAAACTTTACCACTAGCATGAGCCTGTATATGAGTATTTTATGATTACTGCACTCTACATCTCCTTTGATCGTGATGAGATTGTTATTTCTATCTATTTATATATAACGATGTGCTCTAGTAATTCTTTTTGATCACCCTATTTGAAATCGAAGTTAATCAAATGATATTGTAAAACTTAATGAATTCTAAAAGTGTTATTTGGCTTAAAACTTTATGACAAACCGAGCAATTGAAACCTGTGAAGGTTTAAGTAACTAATTTCTTGAATTTTGATAGTACTTGTTTTAAAGTATGTTTGTTTTAAGATAGATGGAAATTTTGTTGGGTTTCATGGGCTTGCAAATGAAAACGCAACACTTTTTTATTTAATTACAATCTAATTGGGTTGAGTTTTTCTTGGTCTTATGCAAATAGTAATACATGTTGTATTCATTAATTTAAATACATGTTGTAACTAGCATTTTTGCCTCTTTCTTCGGTTTCTAAGCAACCAAACAGTGTTTTCTTTGTATTCATGATCTTTTTGATGATTTTGGCAGAGAAAATCACTCCTAAAGTGTTTATCAGACAGCTTGGTATAACTTCAGTTGCTGGATCATTTTCAATCCTCTGTCTTATTTTGCTCGACATCAGTTCGAATTCTTGCAGGTAAAGTTCTTCTTCTATGTTGTGTCTATATGCATATTTATTATTATTATAAATTTGATCATTTTTATTGATAATGACATGCATGTTGTTTAACTAATGGGTTTGGTGTATAAATGGCTGCCTATATTCTTGAAGCAATTATTATGACACAATATCTTATATTTTGGATCTATAATTAACATATTTAAATGTGATAGTTTCCTCTAGCTGCTTTTAATTTTGTGCTATACAAACATTATTGAGTGTGTATTCGTTTTTATCGTTGTTTTTTCTTCTTTTGTTGTATCTTCGTTTCAATAAGCTGGTTGTTATAAGGGTTTGTCATAAGTAAAAAGAATTGCCCGTTTATCAAAAGCAAATTGAGTTTTATATTTTCTTAGTAGTACTCTCAACTTATTGTTAATGCAATATTTAAATTCTTAGGCAGTATAATAAATTATTAATAAATGTTTTAAAGTTGTTTGATTGCAAATGGATAAGAATTGGCTAAAATTTTCAAGGTTAATACGCCGAATTCATTCAATTTCATCTAACAAAATATATACATATATATATATATGTGTATATATATACATATATCTATAGGTTTTCAAGTAATGACAATTTTTAGTTTTGTTTTTCCCTTTTCAATTGTAGAGTAAAACAAGAATATAGAGATGGTGCTAAAACATTCGTTGAGGCTGCTAAAAGAAATGCAAGAAATCACGATTTGATAGTTTGCCCTTGTAAAACATGTCAAAATCAAAGTTTTCATCCTACTAAAATAGTGTACGAACACTTAGTCATTAAGGGGTATAGGGATGTTTTCTTCGAAGATAGTTTTAATGTCGAACCGGAGGGCAAAATAAGAGATAAATACCTTACTCAGAATGTGGAAGATGCTGAGACGCCTTTGTATGATGGTAGTACAAAATACACTAAACTGTCGGCTATTGTAGTTGTATACAAACATAAAGCTACACGTGGTCTCTCTGATAAGGGTTTTAATGAACTACTCGGGATCCTTCGAGATATGTTGTTGCAAGATAATGTATTTCTTGATTTATTGTACTCAACCAAAAAGTTGTTTAAAGTCTTTGATTTAGGAAATGAGAAAATACATGCATGTGTGAATGACTGTTGTTTGTTTCGAAAAGAACTAGGTCATCTCAAGGAATATACAAGATGTGGTGATTCTCGATGGAAAGTAAATGAACAAACTAATCATATATATCAGGGAGTGCCTGCTAAAGTTCTTAGGTATTTTTCAATAATACCAAGGTTTAGGCTAATGTTTAAATCTCCTGATTTGGCCAATGACTTGACATGGCATTCTACCCATAAAAGTCAAGATGGAAAAATACGCCACCCCATTAATTCACCTGCATGGGAGACTATTGATGATACATAGCCATGTTTTGCATCAGAGCCACGCAATTTAAGGCTTGGTCTGGCTGCAGATGGATTTAATCCTTTTAGAAACCTAAGCTCAGTATATAGTTGTTGGCCCGTAGTGCTAATTACATACAATCTTCCCCCATGAAAACATATGTTAAAAGAAAATTTAATGTTAACACTATTAATTCCAGGGCCAAAACAATCGACGAATGATATTGATGTGTACTTGCAGCCACTAATAGAAGATTTGAATGAGTTATGACATACATGAGTAGAAGTATATGATGCATCTACTAATTTCACCTTCAATTTAAAGGCAATTTTAATGTGGACCATAAATGATTTTCCAACCTATGAAAATTTGGTAGGGTGTTGTATAAAAGGTAAACATGCTTTCCCTGTATGCGGGTTGAACACATGTTCTGATAGATTAAAAGCTAGTAACAAGAATGTGTATATGGGTCATCGTCGATTTCTTCCAATAGATTATACATTTTGGAAAAAAGTTTCATCTTTCAATGGGAGAGAAGAAACGGATGGTAAGCCTCGCATAATATCCGATGGACAAGTTCACCTCGTTTGTGGGGAACTTGAAAATGAATGGGGAAATAAGAGAAAGGTGAAAAGGAAGAAAAACCATAATCCTATATGGAAAAAAAAGTCAATATTTTTTTATTTGAAATATTGAGATGTAAGTCATTATTTTTTTTTTAATAAAAAAGTCACTTATTCCTTTTTTTTTCTATCTATAAATTTAACTTGTATAATTTAATGTGCAGGAATTATGTTTGCGTCATAACTTAGATGTGATGCACATTAAAAAAAATATTTGCGAGAGTCTTGTTGGCACACTATTGAACATGAATGGAAAAATAAAAGATAGTGTTAATTCCCGTAGAGATTTACAAGACTTAGGCATTAGGCATGAGCTACATGTCAAAATGTGTGGAGATAAACTTTATCTACCTGCAACACCGCTACATGTCAAAATGTGTGGAGATAAACTTTATCTACCTGCAACACCGCACACTCTATCAAAGGTAGAGAAACAACTCTTTTGCAAAAGGTTGTTTAGTTTAAAAATGTCTGATGATTACTATTCAAACATAAACAATTGTATCTTATTGAGTGATTGTAAGATAGTTGGGTTCAAGTCTCATGACTGTCATGTTTTAATGCAACAATTGCTATCAGTAACAACACGAGGTCTCTTGCCTAAAGGGCCGAGAATTGTCATATTTCGATTGTGCTCCTTTTTTAATGACATTTGTCAAAGAGTGATCAATATAAGTAAGTTAGAATTATTAGAGGATGAAGTTGCAGTAAACATGTGCATGCTTGAAAGATATTTTTCTCCTTCTTTCTTTGACATTATGGTTCATCTTACAATTCATTTAATGAGAGAAGCTCGATTATGTGGATTAGTTCAATATCGTTGGATGTATCCTTTTAAAAGGTAATCCTCTTGTATTTACAACGATATAATATGTTTTGTTTAATTTTTGACAAACAACAAATATACTTTGAATTTATTTATTTATCTTATAGATTTATGAAGGTCCTGAAAGCATATGTAAGAAATTATGCAAGACCAGAAGGATGCATAGCAGAATGTTATTTAGCATATGAATGCATGCAATTTTGAAGTACGTATATACCACAAGCAACAAATGTCGGTGATAAATATAGCATAAACGAGTATGTCGTGTATGAAAATGTAGTCGAAGGGCATTCTATTTCTACAAACATATCTATTACTTTGTCTTTTGACATATTACACATTGCATATCGTTATATATTGTTTAACAGTGCAGCAGTGGAACCATATATAAAGTGAGTACCACAAAGGCAATTTTTACATAGTTTAAATATAAGTCAAAATTTAAAATTATTCTCTTATTTTATTTTATTATTTAATTCCAATTAGCACTCACCTTGAAGAGCTTCAACATTTAGATCCAAGTCTTGCTAGCAAACCCACTTTACTACAAAAGAAGTATACATTAACTTTTTTAGCATAGTTCAAAGCTAAGGTTGAGTTTACAATCTTTTTTATGATGGTGTTCCAATTTTAATTTTTTTTCTCGTACACATTGATGAACTTACCCTTAATATGTGTAAATAGGTCATTGCTGAAGTAAGTAATTTGAATATTTCAAACATCTTAAAATAGCTAGCAATTGGACCAACAATGCAAGTAACATCATACACAAGCTATGTTGTCAATGGGAAACGATACCACACAGTAGATAGTGAGAAATCTACGCAAAATAGTGGTGTTTCCCTCGAGGCAGAAACTGTTTGCACAATCAATGCAAGAAATGTCACTCAAGTTGTTAAAAAAATGTTTACTATAGGGTTCTAAGGGAAATTCTACTTTTAGACTTTTCTGCATTTCATGTTCCATTATTTAAATGTGATTGGATAAGCTGTGAAAGTGATGTTAGAGTTGAAAATGGGTTCACCCTAGTTAATCTTCACCCACGTGTAAATAAATTTGATAGAGATCCATTTATTTTAGCTCCTCAAGCAACACAGGTGTTTTACTCTAGGGAAAATGATATATCTAATTGATATGTTGTCTTAAAAGCTCCTCTAAGGGGATTTCATGATCTAGAGAAGTTTGATAAGCATGCTTATAGGTCTTTTATACCATTAGATGTATCTCAACTTAACTCTAATATAGAAAATCGCGAGAATAATGCTCGAATAGACTGTGAGGATGTGATTGTACAAATCTAGTTTTGAACACCATTAGATATTCTCTAGTATGTATTATTCTATACCATTACACAGTGTTGAAACCTCTATGTGTAACCCTTGTCTATTTAACTATTATTCAATATAAAATATATGTATCTCATTACATACTTGCATCATCATCATTATTGATAATTGTCTCAAAAGTTTGTGTTTTTTTCTAGTAGATGTTGATAGATGTAGTATCTCATGATTGAAAGCAGCTATGTAACTTATAACCATAAAATTGAGATTCATAGTACAATTGGTGATGCAACAAATTTTCATTGGATTTGAGAGTGTTCTGTTTTTTAAAGTCAATAAATGTAATAATGTGGTTGGTATAAGATTCTTTTAATCTTTATCAATTGTATAGTAGAGACAGAGAAAGATAACAGAGAAAGTTAGAAATGTTCCTCCTAGTCCTGAGGCAACAAGAGCAGTTCAAGTGTTAAGGCCAAATAACATTGTTAATGATGAAGAATGGAAAAAGTTTGTAGAATTTTGATTGTCTCCAGAATTTGATGTAAATCTTAATACATTTAACTTGAAGCCATAATTATGTCATAAAATCATTTGATTTACCTTCTTATTGTTGTAGGGAATAAGTAGATGTTATTCTGAGTTGGCGAAAAATAATGACACTCCACAAATAACTAGTCGTAAAGGAATGGCATGACTACGTGAAGAATTAATAAAACTTTTAACAAACTATTATTTAGTAGCCTGATAAGTAGTCATGGCCCCGGTTCGGTTCGAACCGGGCGGTTCAAACCGAACCGGCGGTTTTTAACCGGAACCGACGGTTCCGGTTAAAAACTGGTTCCTGAACCGAAAACCGGAACCGGGACCCAAGGTCCCGGTTCCGGTTAACTTGAACAAGTGAACCGGAACCGCCGGTTCAAGGAACCGCCCGGTTTCGACAGTTCCGGTTCCTAACAGTTTTTATTTTTTTTTTATTTGTAAAAATATAAATTTAAAAAAAAAAAATTAAAATGTGTATGTGACTGTGTGTGGCCGTTGGCCAACGGCCACACACAGGTAGCATCAGCATGTCAGGCTGCTGCTGCCAAGTGCCGGCAACCTGACCACCTAAGAAGCCGTTGTTCAACGGCTCCTTAGGTGTAAAATTACATTGTGCACCCTTATAAAATTACATTTTGGACCCCTAAATTTTAAAAAATATTATTTTTTCCCCAATCCAAAAAACTATATAAACCCCACTCATCTTCAATTCAATTCACACTATTTTCTCTCAATCTCATTCTCTCATTCTCTTAATATTTCTCTCATTCTCTCAATTTTTATCTAATTCTCTCAAAGTTTCATTCAGTTATTTTCTCAATCTTGTTCTTGTTTTTCAATACTGCAATTTTTTTTGTTATTTATTTCAATTGTATTTTTTACTATTGTAAATTTATAATGGCATCACAATCAAAACCGTCTATTTCTGGAGGCTGACGATCCATTTCCAGAAGGTCCGTTTCCGGCAGAGACATTGAGCAGCTACCAGATTTAGATGCTGGAGAAGTGCAAAGTCGCCGTACCGCTGGCCTAGAAGCAAATTTTGATGAGTACCTACAACATAGACAATTTGAGGAGGTAATATT
This sequence comes from Xanthoceras sorbifolium, assembly GCA_003430845.1. Classification (NCBI taxonomy): domain Eukaryota; kingdom Viridiplantae; phylum Streptophyta; class Magnoliopsida; order Sapindales; family Sapindaceae; genus Xanthoceras; species Xanthoceras sorbifolium. Next base: position 9,879,404 of record CM010617.1, on the reverse strand, counting down.
TGGTACTGATACTCCTCCTAATTTTACTCCTCAATATTCTCATCCCCATCTCTCTGGGTCTGGGGCCCCTGGTCCCTCTTGTGAAAACTCTCCCCCTCCACCCCCAAGTGAAACCGTACAAGGTCCACAGCCAAATTTGATAAAGTAAAAATCTGAACTTTTTAAAGTTCATATGAGGAGGGTGGAAAAGGAATCGGGGGAAGTTGTGGTCACTTGCAACTATTGCAACAAAGAGTTTAAGTGGAACAAATCCGGAGGGTACGGGACGTACTGGAAGCACATCAACACCAAGCATCCAGTCGAAGCTGAGTAAGAGCGTAGCCGAGGACAATACCAAATTTCCAGGTATACATCTACTAACCATCCTTTATTTAAATATAGTGATGTAAATAATAGGGAACAACTAGCAAGAATGGTAGCGACTGAACATCTTCCTTTTAGTTTTGGCGAAAAAACTGATTTTTTAAAATATTGTCATAATACTTTAAATCCCGCTGCATGTAGAGTACCTAGGACCACATTAAAACGTACCATGTGTGACATTTATAAAAAAGAAAAAAAAAAAGCATTAGTTAGATATTTTCAAAATTATATGGGTCGTGTGTCTGTTTGTGCCGATATCTGGAGCGATCATTGGCAAAAACATTCATACTTAGGACTTACTTGCCATTATGTTGATCAATCATGGGAATTGCAAAAACGAATTCTTGCATTTAGAGTTTTTGACGACACCCATACTGCCGATAATATTTACAAATTAATGAAAATTATTTTTGAAGAATATTGTATTGAAAGTAAAATTTTTGCAATTGGTTTTGATAACGCTGCAAACAACACTGCCGCCGTTCCACAATTAATTTAATTGTGTCAACCCTACTCTGGCGGCAGATTTTTTCATCAAAGATGTGTTTGCCATGTTTTAAATATATGTGTACAACATGGTTTGCAAACACTTCAAGAATAGATTACACCAATTAGGGATGCCCTATACTTTTTGTGGAAACATCCTAGCACCATGAAACAATGGGCTAGGTATTGTAAATCTAACGGGAAACATCCAATTAGGTTTTCCCGTGATGTTCCAACTCGTTGGAATTCCACATATAAATTACTTTGTGAAAGCTATGATTATAGATAATTATTAGTTAGATTTATGCAGCATAATGTTAGTGGCGTTAATTTGTATGCTCATCATTGGGATGTTTGTACTAAAATTTGCATGCTTTTAAAAGTTTTTCATGATGAAACCATCGCTTTATCCGGTATATATTATCCAACTTCACATTTATTTTTATGTGAAGCCATTAATATTGTAGATGCACTTAATGAATGTGCACAAGTAATAGAACTATCTGCATGTGTTGCTGCAATGAGAGATAGATGGTTAAATTATTATAGGGACATTCCTTCGATTTATACGGTTGCTTCAGTTTTTGACCCTAGGTGTAAATTTGATAGTTTATATGAATATTTAAGACTTTATTATCAATCTCTAGGGCTACACAACGTAAATATTAGTGCTTTATATAATAATATTAGACAATTATTTTATTCATTGTATGACGAATACCGTTCTGTATACGGTCCCTCGCTGAACATTAATGTTCAGCAACCGACTGCAAGCGGAAGTAGTCATTCTCGTTCTCGCTTTCCCTCATTAAGGAAGTTAGGGTCAAGTGTGTTGTCCAAAAAATCAAGGGCAAAGGGGAGTTCTTCGTCTTCATCAACCTATGTTTCAGAGGTTGATCTTTACGTAAACACCTTTTTTGAGTTTTTGGACAGCGAAGACTTTAACATCCTACATTGGTGGAGGGAACATGAAACTAACTTTCCAATTTTGGCCCTCATTGCCAAGCAAATTTTTGGAACCCCTGTCTCGATCGTGGCAGTCGAACAGGAATTTAGTGCAGGTGGCAATATTATCGACGAGAGACGAGCATTGCTCAGTCCTGACTCAATACAGATTCAGGTCTGTGTTGACGACTGGACCAAGGCCTCATACCGGCAGCAAGAATTGGATCTCGTATCCGACGACAATGACTTTTTCGACACCAACGATGATACAACGGCTACCGAAGGAACAAGCGACGATTGATCACCTCCAGAACATAACAGGTAAAAGAACTACGTGGGCTTTGATTCCTCCTAGAGGATACGTAGGCAGCTTAATTGAGGTAAAATTAAGTGCAAGCCCTAGTTTCTTATTTATTTATTTTATTTTTTTCAATTTTATAGTTTTATCATTTATGATATTATTATTATCGTAATAAATTTCTTGTTGAAGTTGAACAAATGAAACATTTATTTATACATTTAAATTTTTTTATTAATTAATTTATAAATTTTAATTTTATTTAATTTTAATTAATTAATTTTTATAAAAAATTTTTATTTTTTTTGGAACCGCCGGTTGAACCACCGGTTCCAAAGAACCGGGGAGGAACCGGAACCGGCGGTTCCTCCCCGGTTCCGACCGGAACCGGAACCGGGACCTCCCCGGTCCCGGTTCTGGTTGCTTGAAAAATTGAACCGGAACTGCTGGTTCCGGAACCTTGGCCATGACTACTGATAAGCATCATCATTAATGAGTGAAAAAAGGAGAAGAATAAAAATTGGAGAAAAAATTGTATGATCTGGTTCATTTATTTGTTTTTATGTTGTGTTATAAATTTTAAATTTATTATATTTTCTTAGTTATAGTCATATCATTATTATTTATCATGACATTTAGAAACAAATGGATATTATTTCTTTGGATAAGACAACAATAATTAGAGAGGATGCAGTATCTCAAGTTTTAGGAAATGAGCATCGAGGACACGTTCGTGGGCTTGGATTTGGTGTAACACCAATTAGAGTGCACGCAACTGTGATTGATAAACAAACTATAACTCAACTTCATGAAGAGATGAAAGCTCTACGGCAACAAATGGATAAAATGAAATATGCTTTCTTAATTATGCAGGTAATGTTACGTAGATTATGCTAGTACTTTAATTTATATTAAATGATATTTTAATTTTATATTAAGTACATTTCAATTTCAAACCAATTATATATCGGTAATTGAAGGAAGATTAACGTTTTCTAGTTTGCATCAGATAAATATTTCAAACTTTATTCATGCTTTTACCTTTTTAATTTAGGGCGAATTACAATAAAGTATACTGACATTTGACCAAATTGCAATGAAATCGTGAGTTTAACTTTAATTACACATTAGTACCCTACTATCAGTTGACCCAGTCAAACTTAACAGTTTGACTTTGACTTTTGTGCAAAATGACAAAACTACCCCTAGTTAAAAAAATTAAATTAAACAAAAATTAAAAAAAAAAATTAAACAATCTTAATGGACAGTGGAGATACACTTTAAAAAAAATTTTTGAAAAATCAAACAATTAAAAAAAGTTTAAAAAATTACTTTACGTTGAAATTGTTTTTTAGTATTCTTGGGGATGGATCTCCACCAACAACACAACCTAAACAAAAAAAAAAAAAAAAAGAAATTGCATCGCAGATCTGCTCCATCTGCTCCTGTTGATGGAGCAGATCTGCAGATGCAAAATTTTTTTTTTTTTTTTTATTGTGTTCTTGGAGTTCTTAGTGGAGATTCAATCTGGATCTCCACCGCCAAGAACATAATTTTTTTTATTTAAATTTTAATTTTTTTTATCAATATAATCTCCACCGTCCATCAAGATTGATGGAGGTGGATATTCATTTAATTTTTTTATATTTTTAAAATAAATTAAGGTTAAAATGATCAAAATACTCTTTGACTAATGGTTGACCGTCAACTCTAACGATCAACCAATTAGTTAAGGGTACTAACATGTAATTAAGGCTAAACTCACGATTTCATTGTAATATAACTAAACATCAGGGTACTTTATTGCAATTCGCCCTTTAATTTATTGTTATAAGATTTATGTATTTTTATGTTATTGTTTTGCTGCAATATTTCTTATGTGATATTAAACCGAAATTAGCTAAAAAAACAATACTTGTTATTTTGGCAGGGACAATATTCAAGTGCTTCAAATAGGCAAGGAAGTAATGAAATTATGAAAATTATTAAATCTTCTTTAAAGGTAATATTTTATTCACAAAATATTAGTTAAAGTTATATACTAATTAAGCTATATTTTATTTTGTACATCCACTTATAGCAAAGTGGTTAGTGCACTTCCCTCCCACCTCGATGGTGAAGGTTTAATTCTCACCATGCACATTTATCAACATGTGTGGGTAGTTTTCTCCCCTTATTGTGGGAGTAAATGTCTCCTATTATGATAATAGATATCTGGGCCGCGTGTTTAGTGATTAATCTCGGCAGATCCCAGCAGTTATTAATATTGTAATTGTATCCCCTTAAAAAAAGATATATTTTATTTTAATATGTATTTTTTTCTGGTTATGTTAGTCACCGCCTGGGGTTTCTAGAAATGAAATGGATGCTTCATCTCAAAAGGGTAAAAAATACAAGCTATTGCATTGGATTTGTAGTGGAGACGTAGTGGCAAAAGTTGAAATTTAATGCACTGATCCACAAACATTAATTCATCTTTTGGTTCTTAGTCCGGATCATTGGAAAATCACTGTAAAGAAGATATTGATGAGTAAAGTACATTTCTGTCGCCCGACTAGTGACCTACATATACTTGAAAATGTTAGGGGTACTTATATTGCTCGGTCTTCAAAATATATTACATATTAGGATTTAATTTATTTTTGTAAGTTATGACACAATTATGATTCAGTTAATAATTCGGGTGTAATTATAATATTAGAACTTGAGTATTTTAATTAGAATTTTATGTTATTTTGTTTTAAGGTGTGAATGTAATATTAAGATTTCAGTAATGTAATTAGGATGTTGTGTTATTCTGTTGTAAATTAATGTTAATATTAATGTTATTTTGTTGTGATATTTTGGGTGTTAATGTTCAATTATTTAAATTTATTAGTTAATTTTATAAGAAACAAGTTCTATTAATTAAACTAAAATAATTTTTTTATTAAAAAATCAAAGTATCAACCACGGGCAGTGCCGTTGTCTGTAAATTATTAACAACGGACGTTACACGTTGTTATTTATATTATTAACCACGTGTAATGACCGTTGTAAGGAACTTATTAACAGCAGGCGGGACCCATTGTATTTATCGTATTTACAACGGTCGTAGCTCGTGGTAATAATGGTTATTTATTGCGGGCTACGCTCATTGTAAATGGCACTATCTACCACGGGCGTTGTCCGTGGTGGAAAAGTATCACTTTCTATCACTCCTTAATCCACAGCGGACGCTTTGCCCGTGGTGGATACGCTTCTACCACGGGTATTGCTCGTGGTAGAAAACCATTTTTCTTGTAGTGAATTATGAAATGATGTAAATCATTATACGCAGTTCATTTTATATCAAGAATTATTCAGCTTTTTCATTTCACATTCTTTTTTGTTTATATGCTCATTTCATAACAACATTAAACTTAGATGGCTTATTTACATAATGAAATTTTGAACTACTAGTATTACACACAAAAAAATACAATAGCTAAACCAAAAAAAAAAAATCATCAACAAATATGTCTTTATAATCTTCTTCATGAGTATTTTGGTCCATAAAATATATATAACTATTATATGCCCCACGCACTTAAAACATGCTTCAATTTAATTTTAAATTTTTTTTTTCTCTTTTTCTAGGGTCAAAATGGTAAAAGAAACTGCTATGTTGACATCTTTAAGAGCAATTTAGTCATTTAATACATTTGACATGGTCAATTATTATGTTTAACATAGTTGATTAACGTCAGGGAAGATTATTATCAATAAACGATAAAGTTGACTCTTGTTATAGTTAACAAAACCTCAGGAGAGATAGGTGTTATTAGCTCATATACTATTTTACCCTTAGATTATTTATAATAATAATAAAAAATAAGTTTCCCACTATTTTCCTAACACCCAAAAGCACCAACACAATCACATTCTCAACACCCAAACAGATATCGACCCATTACTTTCTCACCACTTCTCTGGCTGTGTTCAGTTGACAGTATTGAAAATCGTATTGGATTAATTGAGGGGATATAAATTTGAGACCGAGCGTGGATAGTATTGGATATGAGCGGGGTCATAATAATACTACAAATGCTCTGGGTTTTGTTCAAACCCATGATGATGAGTTTCTCCTCTTTTTTTTTCATTTTTTTTTTTACTTTTGAAGACATAATTGGGTTTGTTAGCTTATAAAAATCAATAATTTTATTTATAAATATTAAATTAATTTAAAATAATTATATTTATGTAAAATACTTTGTATCTAATTTTAAATTTTATTAAAATTTAATCCAATAGTTTAGGCTTTTCAATCCAATCCAATCCCATCCAATCCGACATTACCAAAAAGTGCATCTCAATCATGTGTAGCTGAGTTGTAATTGCCCAACAATTAACCAAATATGCGTAATTTCATTAGCTAATGATAGTTACAATTTCAACTGCCATTAATTTACAAGGAGGACTGAATTTTTTTTTCTTTTTATGCTTTAAATTAATGACATAATAATTAAGACAGCTAAACGTGATTTTATAATTTTAATACATGAGTATATATATATATATGGAGAAACAGAATTATCAAGCTCAAATCAAACCAATATCTATCTCTATGGGAAGTCACCAAGCAATGTGTGTTACTGTTTTTTTATTGTTTCTTGTTATTACTCTCTATCATGTGGAAGGAAGATTGGGAATTCCATCATTGGAAGAAAATCTGGAGTTTGATAGGGAGCTTACCTCCTTGAATAAGCATGGTGTCAAGACAATCAAGGTTCATTTCAATTTGCTTTCTTTTCTTTTAATAATACAAACAATCTTCAAGAGTGAATATGTGTTGTTGATATTGTCAAATTAATTTGTTGTTGCAGACTGTATATGGAGACATTTACAATTGTGTGGATTTATATAAACAACCAGCTCTTGATCATCCTTCGCTCAAAAATCACAAGATCCAGGTTATTTTCTGGTCATGATATATAAATTATTTGTATGATATGTTTTGCTAATACGGTGCACATTATGGTGGCGTTTACAGATGAAACCGAGCTTCACTCAGCAGAAGGATCAAACATATTCAGTAAAAACAGGTTTGGTGGAAGAGTGTCCATGGGGAACAGTCCCAATTAGAAGAATAAGCAAGCAAGAATTATTAAGAGCGAAAACCAACTTCATACACCATTTTCAGACTTCTGTTTCAGTAAATGCACAACCCCCTCCTCTTGTTGTAAGTTATTCTTACTCATTAATAATTATATTCTTCAATTCTTTTCTTTGGTTAATTTCCAAGACTGCCCTGCATTTCGGAGTATTAAAGGTACAAATATGATGTTAGTTTTCAGGAATTACAACAGTACCAAGACAAGGCACTGTGTACCATGCAGCTGCAGCAAACATAAACATATGCAATCCTGAGCCCACAGGCTTTGAGCAACTTAGTGCATCCACCATTTCTATTGAAGGTTCTTCTCCTGATTCATTCAGCGTTATAAGGGTTGGATGGATGGTACATTCTTGAAAACTTATATATATATATTGCTCTCATCAAATGAAGGACATGAAATCAATTCCATTCTCTTTGCTAATCCTAGGTTAATCCAAGTCTCTACCATGACAATCACATTCGACTATACACGATCTGGGGTGTATGTTTCTCTTCTTCTATATATTATATATCAATTCTCGTATTATTTACAACTACGGACTCTGCTAATGTGTGTCCTTAGCATACATGATAAAGAAGGTTGCTAGTGTCATCTTACATCTCAAACATTAAAAGCACTCACAAAAAAAAATTGTGTTGTATTTCATCAGCAACTTTCAAGCAGATCACAGATTGGTTGCTACAACACATATTGTCTGGGTTTCGTCCAAACAAATCCGTCAATACCACTAGACATGGTTCTTGAGCCAGTTTCAGTTATTCGTGGACCTCAATATTATGTCAAGCTAATGGTTAGTCAGGACAAGGAGACAGGGAATTGGTGGTTGACATACAGCGAAAGTGACACGCCAGTTGGATACTGGCCAAGCAGTTTGTTCGCAAATTTGAAGGATGGAGCTCAGGTTCTTGGATGGGGAGGCATGGTTTCTACCAATACACCGCAATTGCCACCAATGGGAAATGGTGACAATGGCGAAATCCACAGTTGTCACTTCCGACAAGTCGCCCTAAAATACGAGTCAGGCACATCCTTGAATGTAACCATGGATGTACCATTGACGGTAATAGGAAACAAATGCTACAGGACTGGAGGTAACTCCTACAAGTATGACTATTGGGGTTACAGCTTTTATTTTGGTGGCAATGGTGGAGATACAAAAAAGTGCTCACATAGAAGCACTTTTCATTAAGGCAGGAAAGAAGCTTCTTTTTTCAATAATTCTTTTCATGAATAAGTCATGTCCAGTTGTGTTTTCCTTGACTTCCAAGGATAAGATGAGATCTTGTCTTGATGTGATATGATATCAGAAAATATATTAAGATCAAATAATTCAATACTCTGTTTTCCTTGACACCAATTGCCTGCTGATGCAAAAGAGTAAATAAATATAATACCTAAATTTCACTAAAATACAAATATTGAACCAAATGATAAAAATAACATACTTAGCATTGATAGGGTTCACAGGAGCTCCAACTTCAACAAAGAAAGATCTATTTTGAAGGGTGAAAATAATGCGTAGAAAAATCTCATGTTGTACCATGAAGCCTGAATTTGAATTTCAATTCAGATCAAAACAAATAAAAGATTTTATTGATCAGCTCAAAATTATCAGCAAACAATTTGTAACAGATTTTGAAATGCCAAATAAGTTAATTTGATTAATGGTTCCAAGAATACCTGATTCTTAATGACATACAATGAATCCATCAAATATTCACCACCCATTAAAAGTTATATCTCATACCTTGACAGATACCTTCTGGCTTTTCTAGGCAATTTCAACAGGTTTACGGTTATTTCACTGGATGCAATTCGTCCAATATCAATAAAGTTCCTTTGAGGAATACATATTAGAGTTCCAACCTGAATGAGTAGCAGAAAGTATCAGAAAGCTGTAAATCATAAGAGCATGCAATTTACTAAAACTGTGTATTATTATTGTGAAACCAGTTTATATACCATAGAATTCATCTTAAACACAAATTCAGGTCTATTGGACTATGTCACCCAAACCTAAAAATATAGCCATGCTATTTGACAAGGTTAAGATGAATCTATTGATAATAGAACTCAGATTCCATCGTATCAAGAAAACAAAGAGATTCTAGGTCATAACATTACAAGAAAAAAAAAATTCAAGATGAAACAAGAAAAATTAATATAAAACTGAAAGAAACACCAGCCTCGGTTAAAAAATAAAGAAACACTTTAAAGAAATTTTTTCCCTAGTGTGATAATCCAGCATACAAAATGAAAGACAATATTTATGTCTAGGCAATATCTAAAATACCTCATATATGGTCCCTAATTGAGAGAATCTAAACCAAATAAAGTGACGACAATAATACCTTTGCTATGCCCTCAAGAACATCAACCCCCAATACTATGGGATTTTTGTTACGTAAAACATATTCTGGTACAATCTTAAGGACACATGGGAAGACTGCTTCATCAGCAGCTTCCCTCTTCTTCTCCTCCTTCAGATTGCAAATATATGTCTTGATTTGATCAAATAAGTGATAAATGACGTTATCAATGAAGATCTTCACACCCAGTTCCTCTGAAACTTCATGAGCCTCTGGTGTCACTTTGACATCAAACGCCAAAATAGTGCCATACTTCTTTTTCTTCTCAAGCATTACACTTGCCTTCATGACATCCCTTTTATGTAAAGGACCTATGCCTACACCACTAACAGGAATACTCACTTTCGGGGACTTCAAAAATTCCAGCAATGCTTCCAAGGAGCCTAGAGTAGATGCTTGTACGTAAACTCCCTCACCGCTTTTATCAATTCTGCTCATGACTGATTTCATATCTTCCTTAGCCGCTTCCTTGACATCTTCCACATCATCATTAGGCCCAACAACATATAGACCTGCTCCCGCGATAGCGTGCTTGAGGCCCTACAGCAGAATATAGAACACAACAAAACAGAAGATTCATTTAACTGGTGTATAACTCACAAATCTACTGCCTGCGGATTACTAAAAAAAAATGGCTTTAATGACTATGATCTTTCAGTTGCTATCACCTGAGCAGTAATTTTAATACCCTGTACAGCCTTGATTTCTTCATGGTGCAGATAAAATCCCTGAAATCAGATAGCCATTGCATCACCATCAGGGACAGAATAAATACTATGACAAAAGCTTTGGATGTCACCACTAGTAGCACAAACTAAAGAAATAAAAACAAATTCAAATTTCGCAGAGTTGACGCAAAAACATTGTTAAGACGTTACCGGACTTGGCAAAATCAATACTTAAATAAAAGGCTATGCCAGTCAAGTAACAGAGCAAATCCCCTTACTATATATCAATTATCCTCAAGGGGATGATTTTACCTCATCTTCACAAATCAATTCTATACCAAGAGGCACTTAGAAGATTATGAAGTTTCAGGACATAGAACGGAAAAGAACAGATATATCAAGAATGAATGTCGAGAATAAACTGTACCTTAACTCGGAGTTCCATCATTGGATGAGGTGTCAATAATGCTCGAATTATAGTAATAATAGGTCCCTAAAATAGAGGAGAATTTATTTATGAAAATCTTAAAACAGCACTCCATTAAATTTGATGCAAAAACAAAGGGGGTTAAATGCTTGCCTGCAAGCCACAAACAACAATTTGATCTCCTTCATGAATCACACCATCAACTAACACAACATCAATTGTCGTCCCATGGCCTTCAATTACCTTGACCTCCAACACCGTCACCGTACACTGACAAGCAGTTCAAACTGAATAAGAATTCTCATGTTAGCACTTAGCAAAAGCATTCGACTCACCAAACTGTTAGAAAATTAAATCTGCACATGCCATAAACATTAACCATTAAAAAAACATAAACCATCAACAACCATACATTAAAAACTCTAAGCATCAGCTGTAAGCTCTTGGTTGAGAGCAAAACTAAACATAAACACTTTGCTTTTCTGTGTAAAAATGAAGTTGCTGCACACACAGCATAACAATAGATATTCATATATAAAACAAAAAAAGGCACAGCTCAACAAAGCTGCTATCCATCACAATACAATCAGCCATACTGGATAGCTTGCTAAGCTATCACAAAATATTACCTAACCCCACTAACATTGTTAAACATTACAAGTAAACTAAAACTAAACAACCAAATATAATTGGATACATCAAAGACTAACTAAACATTTAACAAATGATAACTAAACATAGACCATTCCATTACAACAAAAAACAAACCATAAACAATATCATGCAACAACTTTAGAGTCTTCAAGAATAGTTTTAAACTTCAACACAAACATGAAAGCAAAACAAAACAAACCTGTACTTCATTGCTGAATGTCAGTTTCTCAACCATTGTTTTCTGAGTCCATTGAACCAATAATAACAACAAATCTGGAATGCCTTCTCCACTTCAACATCACAAACCCATAGTATTTAGAACACAAGCCAAGGAAAACTAATACAATGATTTTGCAGTTAAAGTACATGCAACAAAACATAACAAGGTCAGACCTGGAGTTCAATTTGGACATACCTAACAGCACTTGTGGGAACAATACTAAATGTTTCCCCCATTTCTTTATTTTTTTAGTATAATTCAGTATTGAACCCTTGTTCCTTGAACTGAGTTATGATCTGCCGAACCAAAGAGAAATTAAAAAATAATAAAATAATAAAAAAAAGATAATGTAAATAGAACTTACATATCTAATACTACAAAAAATGGCTGAATGTGTACTTCACCTCTATAAGCTTCATCTTAAATTGATTTCGCACATCTTTAGATTTTTGTTCTAATGCTTTCACAATTGGTGCATTGCGGCACATTTTCCATCCGTACAGTCTGTCCACCTGAAAAATTAAAAGATTTAACCCAAAAATTACAAAAAGAAAAAAAGAGTGAATTCTGTATTCCAGAAATGGACTAGGCATTGGATTTTACCTTATTCAGCGCAACAATTAATTATGTATTCCTCATTTTCAAAAGATTTAGTGATTCTATGGTTTGTGGCTTTAAGCTCTCCATAATGTCAACAACTAGAATTCCAATATCGCATAGCCCTCAACCCCGCGACCGTACCGTATATTAGTAAAGGACTCGTGACCAGGGTATCAATGACCAATAAACCTGGGACCTTCAGTTTTGCATCAGCTTTCAATTCCTTAGTTCTCTCCCGTATGTTCTCAGCAGGGAAATATGTTGCACCAATTTGTTGCGTAATAAACCCAGCCTCACCTTCCTGAACATTAGTACCTCTGACAAAATCCAGCAGCTTTGTTTTACTAGCATCAACATGACCCTTAATGCAGCAGATTGGTGACCGGAGGATTTCTTCAGCCTGTTAAGGAGTAGCACATGGTGCTTTATATTTTGCAGCAGTGTCATTCTTCCCAGTCTTGTCTGCAACATCAACCTCAAACTGACTTTTCTTATTGTCGGCATCCTGAGATTTCACAGGTTGCAAAGCAATGGGTTTCTTGGCTGCAACTGTTGGCTTGGAATCAATCTCATCATCGAATGCACCTCTGACATTAAGATTAACATCATCCCAGCTCTTTGCATCCCATTCCTCATCAACGTCATCTTCTTTTGTTAAATAATGAAGACAATTTTTCAGGTCCAAAATGAGGCCCAAAAGGGTGGGTAGAAGCCCAAATAGTATTGGGCTGACTCAATAGAAATAGTACGGGTGAATAGGGATATATGAATAGTATCGGGCTGACCCAGTGCTACAGTAACACAGTGACGTAAGCAATGACGTCACCGTGAACAGGGCGTAAGCAGTGACGTCAACAGTGTTGACCGTATACGTGAACAGTACCGTATGCGTGAATCAAGTCTTCTCTCACTTGAATCAAGTCTTCCTATAAATAGCCCCCCTCATTCATTTGTTAAACCATCCCAAAATCAAGTCTTCTCGTCTCCCTTAAGTGTATTCTCTCCTCTTGTAAGGTTGTTCTCTCCTAAAAAATTAGAGAGAGGTTGTAATTATTTTTGGTCTAACAAAGTCTTTCTATCTTTGCCCGTGGATGTTTTCCTCAAATTAATTGGGGGTTTTACCACGTAAATACTGTGTCTGCAGTTTTTCTCTACCTTTCTCAAATCTTTACTTTAATTGCGGTTATATTGCTTCCACATACAGTTTCCTAACAGTGGTATCGGAGCTTCCGGTTGTATTCCGAGTTGCAGGTGTCAGAATCTCTAGGAAATTCTTAGTATGCTCTGTGGTTGCAGCACTGTCTGATCTTCCACATCAGAAAAGAATTGTTCTTGAGTTTACTGACTAAGAGCTTCCGGTAGTATTCGTGGTTGCTGGAAATAAGTGTGGTGGTGTGGAAAGTGCATGTCTAGGAAAGGTCTGGCTAAGGAAAGACTTGGTACTTAAGAGTGTCCGTTGTGACCCACCTCTCTTTCTTGGGAACTTACCTGGTGCAGTATATGGTACTATACGGTGAAATAGTGTGAGACGATCCAAGTGAGAAGCAGGTCATCATCAACATTATGGCAACAAAGTTCAAGATTGAGAAGTTCGACGAGCAATTTCTCGCTGTGAAAGATGAAGATGAGGGCAATACTAGTAAAAGACAATTGCCTGGCAGCAATTGGAGAAAGAACAAAAGAAATTACTAATGATAGCAAGTGGGATGAGATGGATGGCAATGCAGTTGCTAATCTACATTTGGCACTTGCTGATAGAGTGCTATCAAGTATAGCAGAGAAGAAGACAGCAAAGGAGATTTGGGAGACTCTGACAAAATTATATGAGGCCAAGTCACTGCACAACAAAATATTCTTGAAAAGGAGACTCTATACTCTTCGAATGGCAGAATCTTCAACGATGACTGACCATATCAACACCTTAAATACTCTATTTTCTCAACTCACAGTGTTGGGGCATAAAATAGAAGAAAATGAGTATGCCGAACTTCTACTTCAAAGTCTACCAGATTCGTATGATCAACTCATCATCAACCTCACAAACAATACACTTGTGGAGTATCTAGTCTTCGATGATGTTGCAGCCGCAGTTCTCGAAGAAGAAAGTCGGCGTAAAAACAAAGAAGACAGATTGGGAAGCTCACAACAGGCTGAAGCTTTGACGATGACGAGAGAGAGATCAACGGAACGTGGCCCCAGTGGGAGTCAAAATCGTGGTAGATCAAAGTCAAGAAGTAAGAAGAGTATCAAATGCTACCATTGTGGCAAAAAGGGGCATGTCAGATCATAGTGTTGGAACAGGAAGAAGAGTGGAGATAACAGAGCTCCGGAGTCATCAGGCTCTCAAGGATGTGTAGCAAGCACCTCAGATGATGGTGAAGTTTTATGCAGCGAAGGAACTACTAGTAGTGAAGGCAGAAAATGATTTGCTGATGTCTGGCTTTTAGATTTAGCAGCCACCTAGCACATGACCTCTCGAAGAGAATGGTTCCACAAATATGAACCCATCTCTGGAGGATCTGTATTTATGGGTAATGATCATGCCTTGGAGATCGCTGGTATTGGTACCATCAAGATAAAAATGCACGATGGTACAGTCCGCACCATTCAGGAGGTACGACATGTGAAGGGCCTAAAGAAGAATCTATTGTCTCTGGGACAATTAGATGATCTTGGTTGCAAGACCCATATTGAAAATGGGATCATGAAAATTGTTAGAGGTGCGCTTGTGGTTATGAAGGCAGAAAAGATCAATGCAAATCTATACATGCTTACAGGAGAAACACTTCAGGAAGCGGATTCATGTTCTGCATCAACTAACCATGGAGAAGAATCAACGATATTGTGGCATCATAAACTAGGCCATATCTCGGAACGAGGTTTGAAGATTCTATCCGATCGAAATCTGCTTCCTGGGTTCAAATCAGTAAATCTACCTTTTTGTGAGCATTGTGTTACAAGCAAGCAGCATAGATTGAAGTTCAGCAGCAGTACTGCTAGAAGCAAATGCATCCTAGACTTGATTCATTCTGATGTCTGGGAATCACCGGATATATCCCTAGGAGGAGCAAAATACATGGTGACCTTTATTGATAATTACTCCAGGAGATGTTGGATGTACCCGATCAAGAGAAAGTCAGACGTACTTGCAGTATTTAAAGCCTTCAAAGTGCGGGTAGAACTTGATTTAGAAAAAAGGATCAAGTGTTTGAGGACAGATAATGGAAGAGAATATACAGACGGCGAGTTTCTTGCATTTTGTAAGCAGGACGGAATAGACAGGCAGTTCACTGTCACATACACTCCTCAACAGAATGGAGTGGCAGAGCGGATGAATAGAACTCTTGGTGAAAGAATGAGAGCTATGTTGAGGACTGCAGGCCTACCCAATTCATTTTGGGCTGAAGCAGCCAAAACCGCCTGTTATGTGGTAAATCGGTCGCCATCAACAGCAATCAATTTAAAAACACCGATGGAGATGTGGACTGGTAAGCCGGCTGATTATTCAAATCTATATCCATTTGGATGTCCTGCGTACGTGATGTACAATGCCCAAGAAAGATCAAAGCTGGATCCGAAATTCAGGAGGTGTATATTCTTGGGGTATGCTGACAGAGTAAAGGGGTATCGCCTGTGGGATCCCACTACCCGTAAGGTTATTGTCAGCAGGGATGTGATCTTTGTAGAAGATCAACTACTACAAAAAGATGGAAACAATAGCACATCGAAGGAGGCTTCAGAGACTACAACAGTACAAGTGGAAAATAATCCGGTACAAGAAAGTCCAGTTTCTACTGAAGCAGCACCAGAGCACGAGGTACAAGAACCAGTCGAGTTCGAGGCTCTAGAAGTTCGCCGGCCAACTCGCGAGAGAAGGCCGCCAGCTTGGCATTCGGAGTATGTTACTAAGAGCAATGTTGCATATTGTCTTTTAACGGAGGACGGAGAGCCCTCAACTTTCCATGAAGCTACAAGTAGCTCAGATGCGTCTTTGTGGATGGCAGCAATGCAAGAAGAAATTGAAGCTCTACACAAGAACAAGACTTGGGAATTGGTACCATTGCCACATGGAAGAAAAGCCATTGGTAATAAATGGGTCTACAAGATCAAGCGAGATAGCAATGATCAAGTGGAACGGTATCGTGCAAGATTGGTGGTAAAGGGTTATGCTCAGAAAGAAGGAATTGATTTTAACGAGATATTTTCCCCAGTTGTTCGACTTACAACAATCAGAATAGTCCTGGCTATGTGTGCTACGTTTGACTTACATCTGGAGCAGTTGGATGTAAAAACTGCATTTCTTCATGGAGAGCTTGAAGAAGAAATTTATATGCTTCAACCAGAAGGTTTTGCTGAAACAGGCAAGGAGAACTTGGTTTGCAGGTTGAACAAATCTCTATACGGTCTTAAACAGGTGCCGAGGTGTTGGTACAAGAGATTTGATTCCTTCATTATAAGCCTTGGGTACAACAGACTTAGTTCAGACCATTGTACTTATTACAAGAGGTTTGGTGATGATGGTGATTTCATCATAATACTGTTGTACGTGGACATGTTGGTGGCAGGCCCCAACAAAGATCGAGTCCAAGAATTAAAGGCACAGTTGGCTAGGGAGTTTGATATGAAGGACTTGGGACCAGCAAACAAGATTCTAGGGATGAAAATTCAACGAGACAGAAATAACAGGAAGATTTGGCTTTCCCAGAAGAACTATCTCAATAAAATCTTGCGCCGCTTCAATATGCAAGATTGTAAGCCAATTTCTACCCCTCTTCCTATTAATTTCAAGTTATCCTCAAGTATAAGTCCTAGCAATGAAACAGAGAGGATGGAGATGTCTCGAATACCGTATGCATCGGCAGTGGGAAGTTTAATGTTCGCCATGATATGTACAAGACCAGACATTGCACAAGCAGTGGGAGTAATCAGTCGGTACATGGCGAATCCTGGTACAGAGCATTGGAATAATGTGAAGAGGATTCTGAGATATATCAGAGGAACCTCAAATGTTGCATTATGTTATGGAGGATCAGATTTTACTGTCAGGGGCTATATAGATTCAAATTTTGCAGGAGATCTCGATAAAAGAAAATCCACTACGGGCTATGTGTTTACAATTGCAGGAGGAGCTGTGAGCTGGATTTCCAAATTACAAACTGTTGTGGCCTTATCTACAACGGAAGCAGAATACATGGCGGCTACACAAGCTTGCAAGGAAGCAATATGGATACAAAGGATATTGGAGGAACTCGGGCACAAGCAGGAGAAGATTGTTCTGTTTTGTGACAATCAGAGTGTTATGCATATCGCAAGGAATCCAGCCTTTCATTCCAGGACAAAGCACATAGGAGTTCAATATCACTTTGTTCGATAAGTAGTGGAAGAAGGTAATGTGGATATGCAGAAGATTCACACCAAGGAGAACCTAGCAGATGCAATGACCAAGCCAATCAATGCTGACTAGTTCATATGGTGTAGATCTTCATAAGGCCTAGCAGAAACGTAAGCAACATGAGTATGAGCAAAGAATAGAAGGATGTTTGGACCATGAAAAATGACTTCAAGTGGGAGAATATTAAATAATGAAGACAATTTTTCAGGTCCAAAATGAGGCCCAAAAGGGTGGGTAGAAGCCCAAATAGTATTGGGCTGACCCAATAGGAATAGTACGGGTGAATAGGGATATATGAATAGTATCGGGCTGACCCAGTGCTACAGTAACACAGTGACGTAAGCAATGACGTCACCGTGAACAGGACGTAAGCAGTGACGTCAACAGTGTTGACCGTATACGTGAACAGTACCGTATGCGTGAATCAAGTCTTCTCTCACTTGAATCAAGTCTTCCTATAAATAGCCCCCCTCATTCATTTGTTAAACCATCCCAAAATCAAGTCTTCTCTTCTCCCTTAAGTGTATTCTCTCCTCTTGTAAGGTTGTTGTAGCACCCCCTGACCTAAATCCGCTCAAACCGAATCAGGGAGCGCTACTATATGCTAAAAGCTAACTTTTACTGTAGATAAATATTATATTAAAAACCTTTGAAAATAGTCCAAAGAATTTTCGAAAATCTTGCCAGAGTTTCCTCTATTTTTCTGACTTTCCAAAACCTGTTTACAGTTAACATTTATAAAATCAACTTCCAAATTCTCAAATCAAGTTTTCGCACCCTTCCAAATATAGTGCGACTTACCAACCAATTTATCACAATATAATTTATAAAAATTCACATAACATAAACATATCATAAAATATTTACATAGCGGAAGCTCGTTAAATATTTACAAACAGTTTCTGTATATGCATATAGTATCAAAATATATAAACTTAATACAAACAAACTACCAAAATGTATGCAGGAAAGATGTGATCTTGACTCTGGTTCTGCAAACTCTACTCTTCTTTATCTTTTTCACCCTTGGAACCTTCGTTACCTGCGTGCGAGAAAACTCAACACGCTAAGCATATTGCTTAGTGGATGTACACAAAATCGTATATACAAATATTTTATATCAATTAAAACTATAAATAACAAATAGAGAAACAATATATGGGGCTCATATCAAATCAAATATCCAAAAACAATTAATGCTCATCTCAAATCAAACATATCCAAATACAATTAACAGACATATTTTCTTAATTTCTCAAACGTTTCCAGATAACAAATCAATTTTCAGATTGGGCTCCTGACATATAAAACATAAGTTATCGGACTGGATTACGGGTTGTTCGGTATTGGACGCAAACGGGGTCACTCACCGAACATCATATCAGAATGGAACACCAACGGAATCACCCGCTGTAAATGTCCCATAACAAATTTCAAAACCCTAGGACCAGCACTTGGGGCCTGTACTATCCAAAGGGTGGTATAATCGGCACAGTACTGTTCAGACAGAAACCCAATTGACATGTCAACCTCCTATATCCATATCTATGTTCATACACATCAGAGCCAAAATATTTTCTCCAATCCAATGTCAACATATTTTATTTCTTTCTGAATAATCGAATTCAATTGCAATACATATCAATCTATTTATATTTTTGCAAATTCAAATTTCATCAAATATAATATAATGGAAATATACGAATATATTTATAAATCAATAATCATATAAATCAATCCAAAATATACTCAAACGTATTTCATAATTCCATTTCGAATCAAATTGCCCCAAAATCATTTTCCGATACATTTCACAATATCATATAATTTAACAATATATTTCCTTAATCATATATTTCCATAACACTATTAGAACCAAATCATATTCAAATCATTCCGAAATCAGTTTCAAACTATCCCTTCTACTCAATGGAATTCAAATACTTTACAAACTATAAACTTCGATAATTCCGAAAATTTCTGAAAAACTGGAAAAATTCGAAACTCGTATATATCGAACCTGAACTATATTCGATAATCAATAAAATTCAAATAACGCAAATTTAAGCAATTTCAATCAATCTGACATATTCCGAAAATTTCTGGAAAACTGGAAAAATTCCAAAACACGTATATAGCAAATCTAAACTATAATCTATAATCCATATAATTCAAATAACTCAGAAACTCTAAAATTTGACAATTCCGAAAATTTCTGGAAAACTGAAAATTCGAAAAATACGTGTACACCAAACCTGAAAGCTTCCTCCTTCTTCTTTCCTTCTTCTCTTTCTCTTTTCTTCTTCTTCTTCTTCTTTTCTCCTTCTTCTTCTTCTTCTTTTTCTTTTTTCTCTCTCCTCTCCTCTCTTCTTTCTCTCTCGTTTTCTCTTCTGTGATGTTTATGTTTCTGTGTTATGTTTGCTGAATTTTGAGAGCGGTTGCTCTCTTTATGCACCGCTCCACCGCTTATTTTTTTTTAACATTTTTGAGCCATCGCGACCTGTACCGCTAGCGGTGGTCGCGCCGCTTTGGTCGCGTTGCTCACTGGTGGAAATTTGCCACTTTCATCGCGAGCTGGTCATCGCGATCTGTGGTCGCGATACTCACTGCCCCAAATCATCCTTTTCATCGCGAGCTGCTCATCGCGATCTCAGGTCGCGATGAGTGGTCGCGATGCCTACTGTCCAGATTTTCACCCTTTTTCTTCGTGCATTATTTTCGACCATTCAAATTGGTCCATTAGGAAACCTAAAAATATACATACATTTAATTACAATTTTCACCCCTCAAATCATAAAAATTCATATTCACATATTCAAAATGAATTCAATCATACTTTTCAGATGTATTCGAAATTAGGGATGTTACAGTTGTTCTCTCCTAGAAAATTAGAGAGAGGTTGTAATTATTTTTGGTCTAATAAAGTCTTTCTATCTTTGCCCGTGGATGTTTCCCTCAAATTAATTTGGGGTTTTACCACGTAAATACTGTGTCTCCAGTTTTTCTCCACCTTTCTCAAATCTTTACTTTAGTTGCGGTTATATTACTTCCACATACAGTTTCCTAAC
This sequence comes from Xanthoceras sorbifolium, assembly GCA_003430845.1. Taxonomy (NCBI): domain Eukaryota; kingdom Viridiplantae; phylum Streptophyta; class Magnoliopsida; order Sapindales; family Sapindaceae; genus Xanthoceras; species Xanthoceras sorbifolium. The sequence goes on along the minus strand of CM010617.1, from coordinate 9,858,776 downwards.
ATCTTTCATTCCATTATCCAAGGGCGAGCCATCAAGTTCCTGTTTCTCTATGACATTCAATGATTCTCCTACTTCAACCTTCTCTGTTTCCATAGAATCCAAATGGGACACAATTTCTTTCTGGTCATTATCTTTTGCTTTTGCTTCCACATTCTCCTTCATATTACTAGCTGCAGCGTCATTTACCTGGTGCTGTCCAGGTTTTGACTTCTTTGTCTGATATTTGGGCCGTTTTGTAGGTGCACCTTCTTTGTCGACACCAGAAGGGAGAGGAATAACTGCATTAGTCAGTATCTGGTTCCTCATAGACTCCAGCCAACGTGCTTCTTCTTTCTGCTTCCCTGTTAAAAGCTTTCCTTCCTGTTTCTTCTTCAAGAGCTTCTCTTTTTCCTTTCCCTTTTTCCTACGCCTAGCCTCTTCAGCTTGCTTCTCAAGTTCTTCTTGCTTCTTCTGTTCCTCTTCTTCCTTCCTTATACTCTCTTCTTCTTCCTTTTTCTTCCTCTCTTTGAATTCTTTTCTTCTAGCCAGTGCTTCCTGCATCTCTTAGTGGAGATTATTGGTGGAGACAAAAATTAGTAGAGGTTATTAGTGGAGACAAGATTATTAAAGAAGAGAATGGTGGAGAATAAATCATTTTGTTAGATATAATTGTGTTGGGAGGTTGAGAACCATAATCATTCTTTGGTGGTTGGTTGCTCTCTCACTCTCCCTATAAATACCTATCAAATTGTAATAGCTAAACACACCAACACACACCAAAAGAAATACAATTGTAAGAGAGAGCAATTGTAGAGAAAGATAAGTTTGTGTGAGAGAGTTTTGTGAAGGCTTTGAGAGAAAATTCAGAGAGCTGTGAGCTTGTAATTTTTCTCTAAAATAGTAAAAGTAGGTGTATTCCATAGATGTTAGCAAGTTTGTGCCTAACCACGTAAATATCTGTGTCTATATTTTTTCTCTTTCTCTTAACAACTGGTATCAAGAAAAATTAGTAGAGATTATTGGTAGAGGCAAAAATTAGTGGAGATTATTGGTGGAGATAAGATTATTAAAGGAGAGAATGGTGGAGAATAAATAATTTTATTAGATATAATTGTGTTGGGAGGTTGAGAACCATAATCATTCTTTGGTGGTTGGTTGCTCTCTCACTCTCCCTATAAATACCCACCAAATTGTAATAGTTAAACACATCAACATACACCAAGAGAAATACAATTGTAAGAGAGAGCAATTGTAGAGAAATATAAGTTTGTGTGAGAGAGCTTTGTGAAGGCTCTGAGAGAAAATTTAAAGAGCTGTGAGCTTGTAATTTTTCTCCAAAATAGTGAAAGTGGGTGTGCTCTGTGAATGTAGGCAAGTTTGTGCCGAACCACGTAAATATCTGTGTCTATATTTTTCCTCTTTCTCTCAACAACTGGTATCAGAGCTTTTGGTTTTGTTCCAAACTGCTAAGGTGTGAGATTCTCTAGGAGATTCTTAGTATGCTCTGTGGTTGCAGCATTATCTGATCTTCCATATCAGAAAAAAATTGTTCTTGAGATTTGCTAATTTTGTGCCGTGGTGTGAAAAGTACATGTCTAGGAAAGGTACTGGCTAGGAAAGACTTGGTACTTAAGCGTGTCCGTTGTGACCCACCTCTCTTTCCTGGGAACTTACCTGGTATACTGTTCACGACAACGTACAATGTTCAGTATACGGTTACTGTTGACCGGGTTTTAACCAGAGGTGTTGACCGGGTTTGACCGTAGGTGTTGACCAAGTTTGACATGAGGTGTTGACCGGCGTTGACCAGGGGTGTTGACCAGAGTTCATCAGAGGTGTTGACGGACGTTGATCGAGGTGTTGACCAGTGTTGACTGTTGACCAGGTGTGTTGACCGTTAACTTAAAGAATTTGCAAAGTATTATTAGAGTAAGACTTTGCAAGTTTGAGTGGGAGCAATGGCATCAGAAAAAGATACTTCCAAAATAGAGAAATTCGATGGCATAATTTCAGATTTGGTAGATGTAAATTGAAGATCACTTGTTTCAGAAAAATCTATACTTGCCTTTAAAAGGTACGAAGCCTGAAAAGATCACTTGAGCTCGTTCACTTCGACGTTTAGGGACCAACATCCGTTTCATCCATTGATGGAAAACAATACTTCGTGATGTTCATTGATGATCACTCCATGAAGGTATGGGTTTACTTTCTTAATCACAAGTCCGAAGTGTTTGATGCTTTCAAGAGATGGAAAGCAATGGTAGAAAATGAGACAGGTCTAAAGATCAAAAAGCTCAGAACCGATAATGGTGGTGAATGTGAAGACACTAGATTCAAGACGTTCTGCTATGATCACGGTATCAGAGTGGAAAGAACTGTGCCAGGTACTCCTCAACACAATGGTATAGCTAAGCGTATGAACCCAACGTTGACAGAGAGAGCCAGAAGCATGCGCTTACAATCAGGTCTACCAAAGCAGAAGCAGTCAACACAGCAACTTATTTGATCAACCGAAGTCCATCAGTACCATTAAAACACATAATACCAGAGGAAGTTTGGAGTGGAAAAGAGGTATAACTTTCACACCTGAAAGTTTTTGGTTGCTTAGCATATGTGCATATCAGTGATCAAAGCAGGAAGAAACTTGATCCCAAATCTAAGAAGTGCACCCTCCTTGGCTATGGTGAAGTTAAATTTGGCTACCGTCTTTGGGATGACGAAAATAAAAAGATAATTCGCAGTAGAGATGTAATCTTCAATGAAAAAGCAATGTACAAGGACCGTCATATAGTAGACGCCAAAAACTTAAAGCAGAGTAAGTCAATGTATGTAGATGAGGATGATGTTCCAGATAGTCCTGGAACAAAGTAGATAGTTGAGTGTTCTCAACCAGAGGAACCTGTTGGACAGAGCAACGCACAGCAGTCCGTCATGCCACAACCTAGAAGATCATGTCGACCTCATGTACCAAATAGAAAATACATGAAATATTTATTGCTAACTGATGGAGGTGAGCCTGAATGCTACGATGAGGCATGTCAGGCCACATATGCCAACCAGTGGGAGCTAACTATGAAAGAAGAGATGAAGTCTTTAATCTCCAACAAGACATGGAAGCTCGCCAAATTGCCCATAGGAAAGAAAGCTCTTCATAATAAATAGGTGTACCGGGTGAAAGAGGAGCACGACGGCTCTAAGAGATACAAAGCTCGCCTAGTTGTCAAAGGATTCCAGTAGAAGGAAGGAATTGACTACACTGAAATTTTTGCTCCTGTTGTGAAGCTCAATACTATCAAGTCTGTTTTAAGTATTGTTGCTAGTGAAAATCTCCATCTTGAGCAGTTAGATGTGAAGACCGTATTCCTTCATGAAAATCTACAAGAAGAGATATACATGCACCAGTCAAAAGGTTTCGTAGAAAAGGGGAAAAAAATCTAGTGTACAGATTAAATAAGAGCTTGTATGGCTTGAAATAATCTCCAAGACTACATTCCAAATGATACAATTAATGTAACATCCCTAATTTCGCATAAATATGAAAAGTGTAGTTTTAATTAATATGGAGTATGTGAATGTGATAATTATGATTTGAGGGGTGGAAAATACAATTAAATGTATTTTTAGGTTTCCAAATGGACCAATTTGAACGGTCGAAAACAATGCACGAAGAAAAGGGTGAAAAACTGGACAGTGTGCATCGCGATCAGGGATCGCGGTAGCTGCTCGCGATGAAAATGGAGAAATTGGACCATTGAGCATCGCGATTAGAGACCGCGACCAGCGCTCGCGATAGATGCTCGCGATGAAGGGGCAAAATTTCCACCAGTGAGCATCGCGACCGAGTGACGCGACCACCGCTCGCGATACACGGTCACGATGGCCCAAAAATTTAAAAAAAAAATAGCACCGAACGATTTTGAAGCGGTGGAGCTTCATAAAACAGAAATTGAAAGTGAGCAAAGCTCACAAACATAATAGAAACAGAATTGAGAGCTCGAAGAAGAGAGAAAAGAGGAGAGAGAAAGAAGAGAGAGAAAGGAAAGAAGAAGAAGAGAAGAAGAAAAGGAAGAAGAAATGAGAAGGAGAAGAAGGAAAGGGTATCCAGGTTTGTTGTACATTCGTTTTCAAGTTTTCCGTTTTCCAGAATATTTCGGATTGATTGAATTTGATTAATTTTGAGTTATTTGAATTAGATTGATTATAGTTTATCGTTTGAAATTGATTTTGGAATGATTTAAATAGTGAATTCTCGAAATATATTCGAAATATTGGTTCGGAATAGTATTCTGAATTAATTTTATTACGTTTTGATTCTAATATTGTTATGGAAATATATTGTTGAAGGTGATTTTAACTATATAATATTTGTTAAATGTATTGGAAAATGAGTTTGGGGCATTTTGATTTGATATTGAATTATGAAATACGTTTGAATATATTTTTGGATTGATTTGATGTGATTATTGATTTAGAATATATTCGTATATTATATGATATTTGATTAAATTTGAATTTCAAAATATATATATATATATATATATATATCGATATAAATTGAAATTGAATAAGTTGAAAGTTGAATTCGATAATTCTGAAAGAAATGAAATATATTGACATTGGATTTGAGAAAATGTTTTGTGAAATGGCTCTGATGTGTATAAACATAGATATGGATATAGGAGGTTGACATGTCAATTGGGTTTCTGTCTAAACAGTACTGTGCCGATATATTCTGTTTGTGCCACCCTTTGGATAGTACAGGCCCAAAGTGCCGGTCCTAGGGTTCTGAATTCTGTCATGGGACATTTACAGCGGGTGATTCCGTTAGTATTCCATTCTGATCTAATATTCGGCGGGTAGCCCCGTTTGTGTGTCCGATGCCGAACAACCCGTAATCTAGTCCGATAACTTATGTTATGTATGTTAGGAGCCCAGTATGAAAATTGATGTGTTATATGAAAGCATTTGAGAAATTTATGAAGATTTTGTCTGTTGATTGATTTTGAATACTATATTTGTTGAGTATCTGATTTGATTTGACATGAGCCCCATATATGATTTAATTATATGTGATTTATATTTGTATCGAAAATAGATAAACTTATTTGATATAGTATATTTGTATATACAATTTTATGTACATCCACTAAGCAATATGCTTAGCGTGTTGAGTTTTCTCACACGTAGGTAACAGAGGTTCCAAGGGAGATAAGGACAAAGAAGAGTAGAGACTGCAGAAGGAGAGTCCGGGGTCACATCTTTCTATATCTTTTGGTAGTCCTTTTGTAATAAGTATATATGTTTTGATACAGCATGTATATACAGAAACTGTTTGTATATATTTGAAGAACTTCCGCTATGTAAATATTTTATGATATGTTTATGGTATTTGAATATTATTAAATTATCTTGTGAGAAATTGATTTAGTAAGTCGCACTAAATTTGAAAGGATGCGCAAAATGGATTTGAGAAATTAGAAGTTGATTTTTATGCATTTTAATTGTAAACAGGTTTTGGAAAGTCAGAAAAACAGAGAAAACTCTGACAAGATTTTCGGAAATTTATTTAGACCACTTTGAAATGTTTTTAATATCGTTTTAAATTATAGTTATATAAAAGTACAAGTTAGATTTTAGTATATAGTAGCGCTCCCTGATTCGATCCGAGTAGATTGGGTCAGGGGGTGTTGTAATTAATGTCATTGAAAGCAAAATTTCATAACCACCAACATACACTAGTGAAAGACGAAGAGACGGCGAGGTGACGAGGAGACGAAGAGGAGTAGTAGTGAAGAGACGACGACGATGAGGAGTAGCGGCGAGGCGACGACGCGCAATGGCCAGATAGGGCAGATGTAGCTGTGCGGCGGCAAGATGTGGCTATGCGGCGACGAGAATGGTTGTGCGGCAGCGAGAGACACTTGAGAGGTAAGGACTGAGGTGGAACCCTAGGTGGTGAGGCTAGAAAATGTTTTCTGAGGGAGATGTGGTGTGTGGCGTGCTAGGGAAAAACTAAAAAATGTAAAGTAAAAGTGGAAAATGGAAACTGGAAACTGGAATCCTATTTTTTTTAATTTATATAAGTGCGGTTGTTTACGGTTTTGGCACTCATAACCTAATCATAATCAATTTTTATTCGATTATTAAAGTGATTAACCAAACCTCCACGAGTTACGGTCATAACCTGATTGTAGTTTTTTTAATCAAATGGTGTCTGCATTTAGGGATGATATTTAGTATAACTTGTGTAAATTTGATTACCAGCATATTGAATTTACAAGTTTTGATTTCTTTGATAGTGGACATTGACAAAACTTATTATGTTGTTAGTGATTGGACCTATAAGTTACATGTCTTTATATGATGTACCAACCATTATTAATTATATACGTAACTCAACAATTATTTTAGTATGCATTTTTTTGAAACAGAAGGCTTGAATGGTGACGTGCTGAATTGTGTTTATTAAACTATATATTGGTTTGAAATATATTACATAGTTCAAAAGTTGACATAGTTTTATTTTCTCCAGTTTTACACTCCACTTTTAGTGTAACTCTTAGCTGCAGTTGGATATGATCTTGTGACTACATTCCTGTATTTTGATTTTCATTTGAGTAATACTCATGTGACAACAGAGTTGCTCGTGCTGTAACATTTACAACTTTATTTGATTTTACAATTGTCTTTTAAATTCAGTTGTCATTGATGCACTTTTTAAAAAGATTATTGAAAGAAGATTGTATGTTTTCCAATACAATGAGATGGCAATAAGTTTTTATATATATAATTATAATATAACTCATAAGAGGCCCAAGTTTAATATTGACCTAAACTTAATGTATATGGGCCTAATATTTTAAAAATATACAAACAATTGGATAAAATATAAAAAAAATAATTTTTGACCCAAAAGGCCTAATTAAACTCATACGTACAATTTAAGCCCAATAAAGCCCAAACCGAAATAACCGAACTTAATCGAACCAAATTTAACCAACATTTTAATGTTTGGTTATTTTAGATTATTTATATAAAACCCACTAGATTTGATTAGCCCAATTAATAACCGAACAAAAATTTAATTAAATAAGATTATGAATATAACCGAATAGTACCCACCCCTTTCCACTACCAACAAACTGCTATTTATCTTCTCTTTTCACGCTTATGCAGTCCGGCAACCATCAAGTCAAATACTAAAACTCCAATGAGCTCAAATCTCTGTTTTTACTTTGAAAAAATAAATGAATAAGAAACTTAAAAAGGGTACCAAAACTAATTTTAATAGATTGTAAATTAATTCACAAGTGAGATTCAATGTTGAATGATAGTTTTTTAATTTTCTATAAGTGGTATCGGGGCATCCTACAGAGACCCAATTTTCTTGGCCAATTCGAAGTGAGGTATAAAAAAATGTTGCTATTTAATATTTTAATAAAATCAACAAAATAAATTCTGATATTTGATTTCTCTCATTCACTCAACCTTCGAAAACTTAGGTATCAAGGTTAGGTTAGGTTACTTGTTTGAAATTTCCAATTCTTCAAATGGGTCTTTGATGCCTATTCTGAAACATTAAGATTTGGTTTCATTGAAATATTTTTACGTCTGTAAATTGCATAATGAAAATACAACTCATCACATGTCAGGCACCAATCCAAAGAGTTAAACTCCGACTTTCTCCATCCTCGATCATTCAGGAAATTGATACTTTGCTATTTTAATTAACTAAAACAAAGAAAAATCCATTTTGTGTAACAAATATCTCGCACTTTTACTATATAGTACGGATTTAAACTATGCACATCCACTAGTAGTATACTAGTAAAGTGATTGAGTACGTTCCTTTTACTTCTATGATAGGGGCTCAAGTTCTACTTTTACCTATAAACCACAAAGTGTAGAGAGACACCTCTCATGTAAGGGTAGTTGTCATTCCGGACCGAGCTTGTAAAGTTTGATTTGCCAAATCTCGATAGACCCCTGACCCACCCAATTGGTGTCAAGATTTTGAATAAAAAAAAAAAAGGTCCGGATTCGAATTTGGACTCAGTATCAAAACAAATAAAAGATTTATTGTTCAGCTCAAAATATAAAGCATTTGTCAACAAAACTTTAAATGCCAAAGTTAAAAACATCATCCGACAGCAGTACTGGACAAGAACTCTCAGCTTAAGCACCACCGATACTTGTTTGCTTATTTGCAGCTTGTATATCACCACAGAAATATCAAGAACAAGATTTCAAAAATCAGAAGACAACTTGAAGGGGTACCTGGTCGTCACTAAAAAAATGAGCTTCTTTTTGTGACACTAGTATAGGCATTTCCTCGCCGCAAATAATGTGCGTGTGGTCTAAACATTCCCTCGTATCTTCTCATCATAGCAGCAAATAGAAATGCCCCTGGGAAGTATTTTTGAGAAAACAATAGTTCAACCATCCATTGATTATAGACGTCACTGTATCTTGAAGAGGTTCTTCAGCTTCACAACCAACTTCCACTCATCAATGGACAGATCCTCCTGAACATTGGAAACATTTTAAGTTATAACAAGCAAACAGTTGGTGCTAACCCTAAAGAAAAGAAAAGAAGAAAAAGGTACAAAACTAACCCGATAATTGGCTTTGAGTATATCAATTGACCTCCTTGAAATGTGGCTGACAAGTTCATCTTCAACATCAAAATGCCTGCCAAACATTTTTTGCTGCTCCTCAGAATTGCTTCCGACTATCTGCAAAAACACCAACACACATATGTCAACTCCAATCAAACTTGCAAGATAAAACACTACTTGTTCCGTGGGGTACTGTATATATTCCAAGGACACGAGAATCCATATTGATCTACAAAAGAAGTCAAAGAAGTTGCATACAGTAGATTTATGCAAAATTATGAGGAAAAGAACTAGTTATAACCATGAGCAAAGGCAAAAGGGGGACAGAGAATATGCAGCCATTTTTGAAAATACCACTGTTTTCATCAAGTCTAAGACAGGTATCAAAGAATTAGATACCTGATTTTCCATATAAATATATGCATAATATATATTAAGAAATGCAAAATTGCCTTTAGGGCATTAACTACAACAAAACGAGTAAAGGCGTGCACAGATATGAAGACCAACATCCAAGGCCGTTTGCAGAAAAAAGAAGCATGTTCTTTATATTTTCCAGCTCCATGGATTAGCAACGCGGGACAATACTCAAAGGGCACTTTTACTAATCAAGAATAAAAATGAAAAGGGAAATGAGTTACACTGGACAGCAAAAGAAATGCAATTGGAATTAAATTACAAAACTCCATTATAATGCTACTAGCTTTTAGGAATTAAAAATGGAAACAAGGTGATTACAAACTACCCATATTTATATAACAAGTGGAATTAATAATGGAGGTTTACTTTTTTAATCAAGAAAGAGAATGATTAATGGAGGAACTATGACGCGTGTGGCGTCTATGTAACTTAATTCCTAAAAATTTTAGTCAACACTGGAGTTCATTAAAAGTCAATTCAATTCTCTTTTCTCTCACTAGAATTTCTGATTAGTAAATATGTCCTCAATTCACATTTCCACCGTTAAGAAGGTTCAAGTAAATACCAAGAACAAAAGAACTGATTCCAACTCATAATCCCAGAAAATACTTTTGCGCCATTAATCTCAAATGCAACCTAAAACGATCCTTAATTTTCTTCAATCATTCCTTTGTTAGTCCAATGATTCATTCCTTCTAAGTTCCTTAAGGAGTAAACTATTTCTATGGTAAAACCAAATTCCAAACCACCATTTAAGTTAACAAAAAGTTTCTACAATATGCCAAAAGTTGGATCCCATACCTTGACAGCTACCTTCTGGCCTTTCTTAGCTGAGTCAACAGGTTTAAAGTTATTTTCAATTGATGCAATTCGTCCAATATCAATAAAGTCCTTTTGAGGAATACAAATAGGAGTTCCAACCTGAATGAGAAGGAGAAAGTATCAGAGGGCAGTAAAACATAACAGTCTGCAATATACTAAAACTACATTTGTTAACATTATTTATTTCATCAAATATTAGGAAACCACATAATATATCATACAATTCATCTTAAAGCGAAATTCAGGTCTAATGGAGTCTGGAATGCAATTCAAACCCCAAACTATAACCAAGGTATTTTACAAGGTTAAGATGAATCTACTGGCTTAATAGATCTTAGGTTTCATCAGATCAAGAATAAAAGTAGATTCTGGGTTATAAAAGTAGAAGAAAGAACAAATTCAAGATAAGAAAATAAGTAGTTAAAGAACAAGCCTAAAAGAATTAAGAAAAAACATCATACCCTCGCTATGCCTTCAATAACATCAACCCCCAATACTATTGGATCTTTCTTATTGAAAATGCATTGTGGTACAATCCTAAGGACACATGGGAAGACTGCTTCATCAGCAGCTTCCCTCTTCTTCTCCTCCTTCAGATTGTCAATATAAGCCTTGAATTGATCAAATAAGTGATAAATGATATCAGCAATGAAGATCTTCACACCCAGTTCATTTGAAAGTTCACGAGCCTCTGGTGTCACTTTGACATCAAACGCCAAAATAGTGGCATACTCCTTGTTCTTCTCAAGCATTACACTTGCCTTCATGACATCCTTTTTATGAACAGGACCTATGCCTATACCACTAACAGGAATCTTCACATCTGGGGACTTCAAAAATTCCAGCAATGCTTCCAAGGAGCCTAAGGTAGATGCTTGTACATAAACTCCCTCACCGGTTTTATCAATCCTGTTCATGACTGATTTCATATCTTCCATAGCTGCTTCCTTGACATCTTCTAAATCATCATCAGGCCCAACAACATAGAGAGCTGTTCCAGCGACAGCATGTTCAAGGCCCTGCAGCAGTATATAAAACAGACCATTCATTAATTGGTGTATAACTCAAAAATTTACAGCCTGCAAAGTATTACACTTTTTGTCTTAATGACTATGATTTGTAGGTTGCTCTTACCTGAGCAGTAATTTTAATACCCTGAGCAGCCTTGATTTCTTTATGATGCAGATATGTTCCCTGAATCAGACAGCCATTGCATCACCACAACAGAGAATAAAGATTTTTCCCCAATTATAAGGGTATAAACAATAACAACATAAAGGAAAGAAATTCAGCTTTCAGAGAATTAATGCAGAAACGATGTAATCAGGATAGGCAAAATCAACAATTAAAGAAAGGGCTATTCCACACTAAACGCCTGTTAAAACAATCACTGTGCCCACAAGAAGAAAAGGGAAGAAAACTTGCTTCCTGCTCCGCCAAACAATAGACAAGTCATAAGTTATTGTCTAATTGAAAAAAAACTTGCTTCCTGCTCCACCATCTATAGACAAGTCATAAGCTATTGTCTAATTGAACAAACTCCGAGGGCAGACTTATAACAAGAATATAATATAAACAATATAATATCAAGAACTTTGCAGCACCACATCAGCATTCAAGCATTATACTGCATTAATAACAAATGTTACAACTTAGAGACAAAAAAGATTGCTTGGTATGTGAGTATTAACAATATAATATCAAGAACTTTGCAGCCCTACATCAGCATTCAAGCATTATACTATATTTATAACAGAAGTTACACCTTAAGAGGCAAAAAAAGATTGCTTGGTTTTACAAATACGTGCATTAGTTAATTGGGAAGGAATGTGGACTGCTGGTTCGCTGCTGTAATTTAAACTTTCGTTTATATATATAATTTTTTGAGATCCTTAAATAAATAAATAAATAAAGAAATGAAGGGAAAGAGAGTGGATGGGATCATCGAGACAGATATCACGGGTGGTTACGGAATTATGCTCAAAAATGGTTTTTGGGTAACCTACCAATCATGACCAGATTCCTATCAATCATTCATTAAACGAAACAAAACTGGGCCCTAAAATGCCATCCAGTTCTCGGGGCTATCCTTCACAATAAGAAATAATGATAAAGATGGTAAAGCTTCTTTTCTTTTTTTATCAGGAACAAAACACTTGACATAGTGCAGTTTGATGCTCAAGAGTAATTCCTTTTATGAGATTGACATAGCACAACTTTTTATTCCCAAAAAAGAAAAACAGATTCTGATCACTCCCCTGAAAGGAAGATGTCTAAAACCGACAATAAATATAGATCAGTCTCTCCTCTCTCAAACTAAATTTTAGACAGTGGGGGGCGGTCCTGAAGCCACTCCCACCTATGAAATTCATAAACCAGACTCTTGAATTAATGAGATTTGAGCACTCAAACAAAAGGGAAGAGGCCAAGAAACACCTCCCTCACATCCTCCATCTCATGCTTTTCATCTCTTAAATAATTACTCGTACCTCTCTCTCCCCCAAGTTCTCAATCTTGGACTCAAAAATTCCGATACAATGAAATAGTGAAACTAGGCTTTGGCTGATGTAGCACTTACACAGTTGCACTATCCTTTTTTCTAATTCCCTGAGAATTGTATATGTTATCCAAAACTCACAACTTCCTTGTAGCATGTAATTAAAGGATGTTTCTCTTTCTTTCATTATTCATTATAAAGAAGCAAAAGCGTTGTAAAGGAATAAGATTGGGTTTCTTCTGTTTCCTTTGATTCTTCGTCGAGCTCTTTTTGTACGTCCTCTCTTCTTTTGACTTTAAGGGCTGTCCTTTATTAGGGTTGTTTTGTTTTCTCTTTTGGACAGCTTGTTCCCCCCCTAGACATTGTTTCTTTTTTCTTTTTCTTTTACTTTTCTTAGTCAGAAAAAAAAATTATCAAGAAAAAGATAACGCCTACTAGAAAGGACCAAAAAATTAAAAAAAAAAAACCCCAAAATAAAATAAAGATCTTCAATCAGGACTAAAATCCCAGAATCCCTAACCAAACATTACTCTGTCAAATTTTTTTTATTTTTAATACAATTTTAATAACTATTTTATTTTTACTTGACTAATATTTATTAATATTTGTTTTTCATTTTTACAGCGTAAAGACAAATAGTATAATATACCAAATATATTTGCACATTTATGATGTACTTACACATTTTAAGTATTTATTAGTACTGTAATTGCATCAAATATAGTAACAAAATATACTATTATGTTAAAGATCGTTGATTCTTCTCGCAACTTGTTTTTCATAAGTTTAAATTTCAAATTTATTATTAATTTTTTTAAAAGTATTTATTAATTGTTAATTTATAAAATTATTAGCGCAAATTATAAACTGAAAATGGAAGGGGAATTAAAATGCAAGGAAAAACTGAAGTTATTAAAGATCATGATGAGAATATTAAAGCATTGATTCCCAGTTATTTCTAATTTATGCATTAATCATCAAAATTTACGTATTAAGTATTAGTAAGTAAATGCAAGAAATATAGCAATGACAATCACAAACTACAATTACACATTAAAATAACATATTCTATTATTTCAAAAGATGTGAGGTTATCCTTACAATATTTTTAAGTTTATTTATTCTCAAGAATTCAGTTTTTTTACTTGCTTAATACTTACTTAAATTTGATTCTTATTTTTATAGCATAATATTGTTGTTATTTTTTCCTTCCGTTTTCATTATTAGCAGTACTAGTATTAATTTTACATTATATATACATGTATTATACTAATATTATTTTAAAGTCTAACGGTTCTAAAACTGTAACAGATTTGATTGGATAAAAATGATTATAAAATAAATAGAAAATTATATGTTATCAACGAAGAAAAGCACATCATTGAAGACTACAGAAGTAAACAGCCAAAGGGAAGCCCAGAAAATGATTTTATCCCACCAAGCCTGCAAAATTTCCTCTTCATACTCCTCCAAAATTCAATTATTTATTTCCATCCAAACCGCACAAACATAGACATAACTGCAGACTCAAAAGAATTCTAACTTTCTTTCCACCCCCAAAAAGCTTCAAATTTCAGAATAAAAACCGAATGAACAAAAGTTAATTTAGCCCAAGATAACTTGGAAGACTTTAGTCAATCATCGCAAACGAAAGAGGCTGAAGGGTAATGTAGAAACAACTGATCGACCCTCTCCTACACATGAGACACCATTAAGGGAATACAGACATCCTTGGATTTCTTCTTTCAACTAGACATTGGTATTAATTTTGCCACGGGTGATAGGCCAAGGCAGGACTTTCACATACATTTTTTTTTTTGGTGATATATATATATATATATATATATATATATATATATGTTTTCTATAAAAAAAAAGAAATAAAAAAAAAGCACTTGCGCGCATCTTATTAAAAAAATGAATCAAAAGTAAATACCTATTCAGATTAATAAGGTGGCTCAGACGGATTTGCAACCCCCAAACAGAAAACTCAAGAGGCTAGCCAATGGATAGATGTTAAGCATGGGTTTCGCCTTTTCTATAATTTACAATCTAAAGGCTTTAATTATATCAATCCTGGAAGAGTAAAATCCCCTCACTGTATTAAACTTTTATAAGATTATACTGAGGGGCAATTACCTGTTCTTTCACACATCAATTTTGCACCACCAGGCACTTATAAGATTTTGATGATTCATCGTCGAGAAGTGAAAAGGAAAGACAACAAAGAATAAATGTTGAAAGGGTAACCATACCTTAACTCGGAGTTCCTTCATTGGATGTGGCGTTAATAAAGCTCGAATTGTGGTAACAATGGGTCCCTAAAATAGAGAAATTATTTATGAGAATCTAAGAACACCATTTCATAAGATTTTATGCAAATAAGGGGATAAGATAATTGCCTGCAAGCCACAAACAACAATTTGATCTCCTTCATGAAGCACACCATTAACTAGCACAACATCAATTGTCGTCCCATGACCTTCAATTACCTTGACCTCCAACACCGTACACTGACAAGCAGTACAAATAGAATAAGAATTCTCATATTTGCACTTAGAGAAAGCATTCAGCTAAACAAACATTGAAGAAAAACAAAACAAACCTGCAATTCATTGCTGAATGTAAGTTTCTCAACCATGGTTTTTTGAGTCCATTGAACCAATAACAATAACAAATCTGGGATGCCTTCTCCACTTTAACATCACAAAGCCAACAGTATTAAAACACATGACAAGAAACAACTATTACCATGATTTTGCGGTTAAAAAGTAGGCAATAAGGCATAAAAGATTAGACATAGAGTCAATGACATACCTAATAGCACTCGTGGGAACAATACTGAATGTTTCCCCCATTTCTTTATTTTTGTAGTACAATTCAGTATTCAGCGCTTGCACCTGAAACTGAGTTATGATCTGCCAAACCAGAGAGAAACAAAAAATAAGAAAATGTACAAAGGCTTGATATCTGACAGAACTTATGGTAAAAGAAATGGCTGAATGTAATTTCACCTCTGCAAGCCTCCTGTTGAATTCACTCTGTACATCTTTAGACTGTTGTTTCATTGCTTTCACAATCGGTGCATTGCGGCACGTTTTCCACCCATAGAGTCTGTCCACCTGCATAACTAGAATATTTTTAAAAAAATATTAATAAAAATATAAAAGAGAACGTCAAGGGAAGAAGGGGGAACAACATCTACTCCCAGGAATGAGACTAGACATTGCATCTTACCTTGTTCAGCGCCACAATGAATTCTGTATTCCTCATTTTCAAAAGATTTAGTGATTCTATGGTTTGTGGCTCTAAGCCATGCATGATGTCAACAACCAAAATCGCAATATCACATAGCCCTGATCCCCGCGACCGCAGATTAGTAAAGGACTCATGACCAGGGGTATCAATAACCAATAAACCTGGAACCTTCAATTTTGCATCAGCTTTCAATTCCTTAGTTCTATCACGTATGTTCTCAGCAGGGAAATATGTTGCACCAATTTGTTGCGTAATACCCCCGGCCTCACCTTCCTGAACATTAGTACCTCGGATACAATCCAGTAGCTTTGTTTTACCAGTATCGACATGCCCCATAATGCAGCAGATTGGTGAACGGAGGTTCTCTTCAGCCTGTTTAGGGGTAGCATCTGCAGGTGCTTTATTTTTTGCAGCAGGAACTTTCTTCCTAATCTTGTCTGTAACTTCGCCCTCAGGCTGGTTTTTCTTATTCTCAGCATCCTGAGATTTATTGGCTGTAAAATTGAAAAGTCAAGATAACATGTTTATACCACAATGGGAGGCGTAAGAGAAAAGAAACTATAATATAAAGTGATAAATCTCACCTGCATTGTTCAATCTCTCTTTCTTTACAGGAGGTGTAGAATCATTCTCTTCATCATCAAATGCGCCTTTGACATTAAGATTAACATCATCCCAGCTCTTTGCATCCCATTCCTCATCATCATCATCTTCTTCCATTCCATTCTCCTTGGGCGCATCATCAATTTCTGGTTTCTCTATCTCAGTCAATGACATGCTATCTTCAGCCTTATCTGTTTCCATAGATTCTAATTCAGCCACAGTTTCTTGCTGCTCTTGCTCTTTTGCTTCGGCTTCTACATTCTCCTCCACCTTACCAGGTGCAACGCCATTTGCTTGGTGGTGAGCTGGTTTGGACTTCTTTGTCTGATATTTGGGCCGCTTTGTCGGAGCACTTTCCTTATCACCAGAAGGGAGAGGGATACCTGCATTAGCCAGTATCTGGTTCCTCATAGCCTCCCGCCGACGTGCTTCTTCTTTCTGCTTCCCTGTTAAAAGCTTGCCTTCCTGTTTCTTCTTCAAGAGCTTCTCCTTTTCCTTTTCCTTCTTCTTACGCCTAGCCTCTTCAGCTTGCCTCTCAAGTTCTTCTTGCCTCTTTCTTTCCTCTTCTTCCTTCCTTATCCTCTCTTCTTCTTCCTTTTTCTTCCTCTCTTCGGCTTCTTTTCTTCTAGCCAGAGCTTCCTGCATCTCCCTAACTTGCTTTGACAATTTCTTTTCTGGTCCTTTACTCTTTCCATCAGTTTTTTTGGGTTCTACTGTTTCAGTTTTCACCTCCTGTTTTTCAATTCCAGCGGCAGCAGCAGCTGCCTTCTTCTCCTTCTCCTTCTCCTTCTTCTTTTTCTTCTTCTTTGCTGCAGCAGATTCCTCCTTTTCTTCTTCACCTGCCTTCTCATCACCAGCATCTGTTGGTGCAACTGCTTCAGGAGGCTGAACCTGAGCTTTCTCCTCTTGTGGAGGAGTAGGAGTAGGCTTTGCTGTAGAAGACCCTTCACCAAGCTCTGCAAGGATCTTATCCAAATCATCCTCTTCTTGAGCAGTTCTTCCACTTTTCTTCTTCTTCTTCTTATTCTTTGAGGTTTCTGCTACCTCTTCAATCTTACTAGTTACCACAATCGACTGCTTTGGTTCAATCACATCTGTAACTTCGCTCCCAAGTCCATCTTCATCTCCCAAAGAAGCAAAAGTGCTACTACCCTTCTTCTTAGAAGACTTTTTCTTACCCGAAAATGCAATTACAGTAGCATCTTCATCTTCGTCTTTAGTAGGCTCAAAAACAGAAGCATCATCATCATTTTTCTCATCGAGCAATGCTGCACTAAATGAAGTATCACTCTTCTTTGAAGACTTTGATGACTTCTTTTTCTTACCCAAAAAAGTAATTGGTGCTAAATCATCCTCCTCATCTTTCTTCTCATCTTCATTCACACCTTCATCATCAAGCTCATCAAGAGCAGAAGCGGAAAATACAGTCACACCACCCTTCTTGCCACCCTTCTTTGATTTCTTCTTCCCCGTAAAAGCCATATTCACCATGTCATTGTCATCATCATCATCATCATCTTTACTCTCCTCCACAGAATCATCATTGTCAATAACCTCACCTTCATTATCCCCATCAATAGCATCTAAGGCTGATGCTGAAAATAAACTACCACTTTTACTACTACCCTTTTTCGAAGCCTTCTTTTTACCCATAAAGCTCACAACAGGAACATCTTCTTCTTCGCTATCTTTATCCCCAGTTAGCGCTGAATCACCATCTTTATCTTCCTCTTCAAGCAACCCGAAATTCGATGAGGCAAAGACACCCTTTTTCCCTTTGGGCTTCTTCTTCCCAGTAACTGCAATTTCGGCAACATCATCCGCTTCCTCCTGTAAATCATCATCATCATTTTTGGGTTGTGAACTCTTTTCATTCCCTTTTTTACCCTTCTTCTTTCCAGTAATTACAACCTTCTCTTCTTGCGGTTCCTCCGACAATTCAGTACCTATAGAATACTCATCATCATCGATAAGAACAGCCTTTTTCTTGGATTTGGCACCGCCCTGTGATGCAGTGGGCGGGTTCTCGTCGTCCCTGACTGTCGATTTCTTTCGACCCATCGAAATCGAAACTTAACGTTTAATTCCACGAATTATAGTTCAACGATACAAGCTCTAATCCTCTGCAACCTGATTCCAAATCAATAATAATACATGAACAAGCGTCTATATCCAATACATAAAACACGCAAACATAGATAATCACAAATAAAAGAATAAAATCATTCAAATTTGATCAAAAATCGATCAGTATCAAAATAAAACCCTAACTTCGTGAGAAACTGTATCTTGAATTATGAGATAAAGATATAAATATATTCAAAAGCGAAAAGGAGGAAGAGAGAGAACTAACTTTAAGCGATGAACGCGAAACCGCGACGGAAATGGAAATGAAAATTGTGATCAGATGAGTAACATAGAATATAAAGAATCTTCTCTGTAGAATGTAGAGTAACGGAGAGAGAGAGAGAGAGAGAGAGAGCGCGCACAAAATATGTATGGTTCTTCTTCAAGTTCTAGGGTTGTCTAATGGGCCGGGTCTCCTAGTAACCCAGCTGTATGGGCTGGGTTTAAACAGGAAGGTAGAGGTCATCAACATAGTCACTGCCGTGTATCTCAAGTAAACACTTTTTCAATCATAAGCACCAACATAATTTATTCGATCAAATTAATCTTAAAATCTCTTTTTTTTTTTTTTTTAATAAGTACAATTAATTCAAAAATCGGGAAGGAAAACACAACTCGAATTCACAACATTAATGTTGTAAGTGTGAGGGACCAACCTCTTCTAACATAAACTTTTATACAAAATTCTAACTATTAAATTGGTTAGGTGCCAGTGTCATATATCTTTAAATATGTAAAAACTTTTTTTAAAAAAAATAAGAATTGAACATAAAATCCTAACCATTAAATCTACATATCTTCAGATATATAAAAGTTTAGGAAAAAATTAGGTTAGGAGATGATCCTAATCCTTCTTTAAAACTCACACATTATCAAATTATATGACTATGAGTCATATTTATCTAGATTATATTCATAAATCACATTATTTTTGGATGAAATGAATTAGAAAAACATCATAAGTTTTATTATGTTAAATTCAAGTGTATATAAACTTATTAAGATTACATGCGCGAAAAATCAAGATTGTATTACGAATATTTATCTTTGATTGAGCATTTTAAAGATCTTTTAAGACAATTTTAATAAATTTGAAGAGTATTTTAATTTGTCAAGACTTCATGTTTATACCTATACATTAATTAAGACTATATTACAAATTTTAAAATTTTATAGCATACTTTTCAAGACTATTTTGATATATTTGAATAGAAACAAAACTTGTCGAGACTATGTAAATGTATATAAATGAATATTGTAATATGACTAATCAAAGATTCTTTTATTGATGATCAAGACTTTTAGCATAGTAGCACATCCACTTGTACTAAAATAGTTAGTGCACCTCTCTCCCATCTCAATAGTGAGGAATTCAACTCTCAGCATATACATCCTACATGTGTGGGTAGATTTCTGCCCTTATTATGGGAGTAAATGTCTTCTGTTATGAGTGTAGATATTCAAAACCACACATTCAGTAATTACTCACGGTAGGTCCTGAAAATTATTAATATTATACTTGTATCCTTTTAAAAAAAAAAAAAACTTTTAGTATAGTAATCTTGACTTGTCAAAACTACCTTAGTATTTTCTAATTATACTGAACAATGATGGAGGCTTGTCGAAATATTCTTTTTTTTTTTTTTTCCCAATAAATAGCCATCAAAGTGCTATCGCAATCATTAATGTATAAGAGAATTTTTATAATTTTAACATAGCAGGAGGAATAATTTAGTCAATAAAAATTTCATTAAAAAGTTATGATAGTTTTCCATTTAAATTAAAAGTTAAAATTGAGTTAGATCGATTTTAACTTTTAACTGAAATTTTTGATGAGATTCTCCAATAAATTATTTTTCAAAAATTTATCAAATAATTTTTAAACCACAATTCATTAAAAAAGTTAACTTCTCCCCCAAACGGGCTTAGTGCAATTTTCTGGTTAAAACCAAATTTGAGTTGACGAAAATAATAAGATTCATCCAGCAAATACTGTTTTCAGAGAGATAATACAGTGTGTACACAACAACCGCCCGTCTAGCTCAGTTGGTAGAGCACAAGGCTCTTAACCTTGTGGTCGTGGGTTCTTGACCCACGGTGGGCGAATTTTTTGAAAAAGCAATTTAAATAAAAGGGTAAAATTCATATTGATCCCTATTTTTTTAATTATTACATATTTTCTTTTTTAACTCACGTGATCCCTAAATTTTTAAAAATCTATCACTTTAGTTATTTTTAACCAAATTTTTTAAGTTTAAACATGACAAAATACGCACATTGATCATTTTACCATTAACTTTAAATGATTAAATTAAAAATATAATTTTATCCTTTATTTTTTAAAATTTAATAAATTAACATTTACTTATAGTAATATATGTTAACAAAAAAAAAATTATAAAATACACAAAATTTATAAAAAAAATTATTAAATATTAAAAATAAGTAAATTAATTAATTAATATCAAAATTAAAAATATTAAAAATAATAAAAAATTAATATAATAATAATTAATTTATAAAAATTCAATAACTTAAAATAACACATTAAATTAATATTAAAATATAAAAAATAAATTTTATATAAATGTAAATTATAATAAATTAAAAATTAAAAATAAAATAAAAACAAAATATTTTTTAAAAATGTCAAGAGATGAGGTATTATTATTTTTAAAAATTAAAAAATTTTAATTATTATTTTTAAAAATAAAATAAATTATTAAAAATAATTTTTAATTATTTTTGAAAAATATTTTTTTCTATTTTTTATTTTTTTAGTTGTTATTATTTTATTTTTAACCTTAATTTAATATTATTCTATCATTTCGATTGTTTTAAGTTTTTGCACAGTTGTGTTATACGTTATACATGCATTTTTTTTCTCCTTTTTTTCAATTTCAATCCGCCCTTCTTTCTTTTATTTTCTCTGTCTGTACTTATATTTTTCAATTTGATTATAAATGTTTTATTTTCTTTCTTATTAATACATTTCATCACAGTACGCCAAGAGAATTTTTTTTTTTTATAAAAAGAAAAAAGAAAAAAAAGACAGCTATATAGTGCTATACCCAACAGACATATTTGGCCATGTTGAATACTACTAGAGTTTTTTACACCCTTTTCAAGCCAAAATATCAAACCACAACAGCAGTTAAACCTGACCAGCCAAAAGTTTTATTTTATTTAGGGTCAAAAAGAAGCAGTGTCAAAAATCAAAATAAATACTTTGATGTGCAGAATCAGCCAATAAAACATTTGACAACAACAAACTAGCTGACATTGTGAAGAGAGGCAAGAAAATAGAAAACTTTTGATTACTTCAGTTTCGCAAACAGTTTTGGTGCAACCTGCAAATCAGAATGCTAACATCAGCTGATATACCAGAACAATCTGATGAAGGTTGTAAATTATGTGAAGAGGTCTTACACATTTATCAATACAAGAGAAGTAGTCAAAGTACTGTCCAGTACAGTGCTTGCTCCCAGTATCATCACCTTCAACCCTCTTAACACATGCCTGTAACAAGTAACACAGTTTCACAGTGTTTAATAATAAAACTGAAACCATATCCTAAGAAAGACCAGTTTTTCGCTCTTCAAGTCCATTGATATGTTAAATAATTTGCAGAGTGGGCTCTGATTTATTATTTGCGTTTGCCTTCTCTTGTTTTCATGACCTTACACGTTTAAAATGCTATAACAGATAGCTTCAGATACTTAGGGGCACCACATGGGAAGAAAATAAAAGAAATGACATTATAAAATTAGAATTTCATTCTATACCTACTCTGCGGTAAAGTTTTACATGGCTATGACATCGAAATGGAAGGTCACAGCTTGCAAAATTAAGAATGAAGTAGAGCTTACATAACAACTACTGTATATTTTAGTTGATTGGAATCTTTATAATAAGATTTACCTTAAAAACAGATAAAAATACATACCAATACTATTATATATTCACAAAATGTACTACAGGCAGTGTAACGTTCAATTTCCACGGGGCCAAAGCCCTTGAATCACATTTTGACGATCAATATTATAAATGATATAATGTAGCGGAAGATCAATGCCAGTTTTAATCTATTTATTTTGTGATGGTCAGTAACTATTTTCTTTTATTTATCTACAAATCAGATACATTCTGAGAAAGCAGTTAGAAGTAAATCTTTTTCAATCTATTACCCTCAAGTGATCGTCCCACCCCAGCTTCTCATGATTATATTCACTTTTAGAATATGCCTTTTGCTGTCCATACTACCAACCCATCTCAATACCTCACTTTAGCACATTCTGTAAAAAGTTTTGTCCCGAGGTTGCCTTATAGATATTAGAGTAGAATACGTTGATAGCTTCAGAAGCATTTCTGTATTTTTTTTTATAAAAAAAATTACCATTTTCCAAATGTTCCACTTTATATTCATCATTTCACAAGTTTAGGTTGATATAACTACAAAATGTATAATAGGTTTGTGCAACCTACAGGTTCAACATTCACAGCATATTGAAATTCACCTAACAGAAAAGTAAGCTAAAAGAAGATAATTTTAACCATCCAGGGAAAAATGATGACCTGTAGTAATTACACCCTCCCTTATATCCAGTCGTGGTTAAAGGGGGCCCGCAGGGCCATGGGCCCCCTTCCTAGAAAAAAATTAAACGATTTTCTTTAAAATATTATATATTCATCATTGAATCTTGTAATTTTTTTTACTTTGGCCTCTGTTAAAATCTTTGTTTTTATGCATTGGCTCCACCCCTGCTTTTATCCCAAAGCAACAAAGCATTGATTCACTTAAAATTATGATTTCCCTCATTCCATCAACTAAGAAACAAGTTGCATTATATGGTGCTTATTCCCTATCAATGCCTAGAGATTGATTAGCTTTGCAAGCTATTTTACTAAGTCAAATGGATCCAGCAATAATTGGTGACCAATCAAGCACAAGTGCACAATAAAATGCAATATAGCAGCTCCCTCACCAACAATTCCTAACAAAACAAGTTGCATTAATGGGCTATGAGGAAGCATAGGATTCAGAAGCCTTACAAGCCTCTATTCCTATCATACCAGCAAAAACACATCAAATCAAACACTTTCAATTAATTAAAATTGGAAACTTTTTTAGTTGAACAAGAAAATGTGATTGTTCACATTTATAAAATAAACATGGCAGGAAAGAAAAAGATAAAAATATAATAATAATAATAGTAGTAATAATAAAAAGACATGATCACACCATAAGCGAGATAACTTTCAGCTAGAAATGCATTCACCTCATATTCAATTAAAGGCTTCACACATTTAGGCTTGCAAGCATCTTCCAAATACTTCTTCTGATCAACAAGCTCCTCTTCCGCCCTAAATTTTATGAAAATGGTGACAACTACAAATTAGAAAATAATACATCGCTTTATGCACTAGAAAATTGTCACGACCAAGGATTACAAGTATGTCAATTTATTTACATGAATGTTGTTATAATGTGTGTGTATGCACATGTGGCATAACGAATAAGACACAATGACCACAGCAACACACATACACACGCACCCCATTACCTTACACACATACAGTCACAAATACTAGTATGCACATATACAAATATATGAGCACACAAAGAGATGAATATATAATAAGTTAGTAAAGTTTACATAAGTCTACACATTCCGCAGTAACCAGTAAGTAATTTTTTTTCAAAAAGCATCATCATTAGGAACATAAGATACAATCAGAGGTAAAGTATCTAAGACATCAACAATACAAGTAATTAGATGATCTAGAATGCACTTAACGGGAATCCTTCTTGAAAAAAAAAAAAAAAACCATAACGGAAACAATAATCATTTCCCTCCAATTCATTTGTCAATACCCACATTTCCATTTCAGACAATCAACATACTCATAATAAAATCAACGGATTCCGATACTCACATTGAGTTAATTACGGTGCCGAAACAATTTCTTGATGTTTCCTGCACACAACCACCCATCATAAAAAAACAATCAATTCGACAAATCGATAGCTTATTTTCGCGGTTTATAAAATTAAGACAACAAAAATAGATCAGCATTAGTTCAACTAACAACGATGAATGATTATTTCAGATCTGCATCCAGTTTTGATCACAAATCAAAACAAAAAATTTTCAAAATGACGCGTCAAGAACCCAAAAAAAAAAACTAAAAGAAATCTAATCGAAAAACCTGAGATGAATCAAGGACTTAACACAGCAAATGAGTAGGAAATGAAATTTAAGAATACAAAATCGCAACTGCTAAAACTAGTCTACAAACCTGGTTTTGAAGAAAATTAAAAAATCAGCGACAACTATGATGCTAAAGCTTGTAATTTGGTAAATTGGTTGTTAACATCAAACTTCAACGATGAGTGGGTTGGGCCTGTCCTCAAATCGTTAAGCTGTAAATATAGGCCTTTTGAGACAATAATGGAAACGGCCCAATTCAATATTTTACTAGCAACGGATACGGTCCTCAAATTTCTTATACTTTTTAGATTTTTTTTTTTTAGATTTTTTTTTTCTATTACTATATTTTAAGCGCTCGTTTGGCACACTGTATTTAATTAGATTATACTTGATTGGACTGTATTGTATTATTAGTAGTACAGTCATGTATTTAGTGATATATTGTATTAGACTGTATTAAATAATACAAATGTTTTGGTATGTTATTATATTATGTTGTATTTTAAAATAATTATTATTATAAAATGAATATTGGCGGTTGACCAAGTCATGCCAATTAATATTAGGAGAGCAGTTGATGAATATTGACACTGGAGGGGGACCAAGTTGAGTTGGACGAGGGTGACCGGTCACGAAGTTGTTTTAGGCCTTAATTGGGCGATGTGGGATTTGGGGGCTTTATGGGCCAGCCTACTAAGCAGTGGACCATTCGGGTAAGATTCAAGGCTTGACTTATAAGGGGTTCAGGTGGATAACGATAGTTAGGGTCAATAAAGATAGGTTAGTTAGGGTCAATAAAGATAGGTTGGATAGACTTTCTTAGCAGTCCAAAAGCTGAGACTAATGTTGACGAACATGGGGTTATGGTGGAAAAAGATAAAGGTTCTGTTTGGCAAGACTTTTAATTTTGGTTTTTTACTTCTTGGAAGCTTTTCTTGCAAAAATCATATATTTTGACTTTGTTTGGAAGAGCTTTTAAAGTTTAAAACCTCTTCCATGGAAACATCCAAGCGAGTCCAAAAGTGACTTTTAGACCCAAAAAAGCCAATAAGCCACTTTTATAAGCTATCTCAAACAGACCCTAAGCTAACTGGAGAGGAGAATATTGTTTCACATGTTTCATCAGTGAGACCTGGTTTCCAAGCCTATCGTCAACAATGAAAATATTCATTTGAAACATTGGGGATTTGGGAAGTGACCAGTCGTCCATGTAATGTGGTGCCATTTACGGGATCGACATTGTGTTTCTTATGGAAACATTGGCAATTCTTAGTCAATTAGAATATATTCGCAGTCGACTGAGATATGTTGGAAAGCTAATGGTGGAAAGGGATGGTAGGAGTGCTGGTTTTTGTCTTGTTTCTCTGCTCCCAAAGCTTCATATTGATGTTCATGTGGCCTCCCATGAAAGCAAGTTGTGGCGCTACACTCGCATCAATGTACGGCTATCCTAATGTTACTTAACGGGCGGGTACACAGATGGACTAAAAATTGGTCCCATCTCTTGAGGCCCGCCTCAGCAGGACAATCACTATTTCATGGGGCGCTGTTGGAATTAGCTATGTCCAATCCCAACTTGTCCCCAAACTTAGGATTGGACTAATTTTAGTCCAATCCTGCCCTTATCCTAACTGCCAAACGCATCCTAAAGATCCTTTATATGAGAGAAAAAAATAATTTTATTATTATTGTGATACTAATGCTATTATAATAGAAGCTTATTTATAGGCATATGATACATAAAATGGGGAAATACAAAACAATATGGAAACAATTCAAATTTAAATTCTTTTTTTTTAAAAGAGAATATATTGCAACAAAAAAACTATCCAAGATGATCAACCTGGACTAACAACTCTACCAACGGAGGGCAACAATCAATCTAAAAACAATTAAAAATAGAGGAACTGGCTCCCTTAGCCAAAGCATCAGCAACCATATTCCCCTTCTTAGGAATGAAAGAAAAATCTAAAACATTAAGGCTACTACAAGCAAGAAAAATATCAGAAATAATGAGTCCCAAATATGAACTCGGAACACCACCACCTTTAAGAACATTAATAACGCCCAGAGCATTAGATTCCACCAACAGAGGTGAAAGTCCTGAGTTAAAGGCAAGCCGAACCCTATGAAGAATGGTTACAATTTCGGCCAAAATAGGTGAGAAAAAGGTTGACAGCTTTAAAAAACTCGTAACTCTAACTTGACTGAACGAATCTCTAATCACAAGACCCATACCAACCACCCCTGCAATAACTGCTACACTAGCATCCACATTTAACTTGTGCACACCTACAGGAGGAGGAGACCACGCGTCTACAGGCTTAGCAATTGTCGAAATCGAAAGAGGACGTGTGGTGGCTGCGAGGAACTCATCGAGGAAAGACAAGAACCACTCTAAAACGCCCCCTGCGGGAAGGAAAAGCTGACCATGCACAGCCTTATTTCTCCTATGCCAAACACGCTAGACCACCACACAAAGCAAAAGGAAATCAGCAAAACTCAAGCGAACTTTGGCAGCTTACAAAAACTCCAGAAACCGCAACCCCACCCTTCCATGCAGACTTGCCTAGCTAAGGTGCCCCTTATGAAAAACCTTTAGCTGAGGACATCCCTAAAGAGCATGCAAAGTGGTCTCAGCTCCCACCTTGAAGAAAGAATAGCCCTATTCAACCAGCACACCCTACGAAGCTAAGTTAGCAAAAGAAAGAAGCCAATCAATTGAAGCTTTCCAGAGGAACACCCTAATCTTAGGAGGGAGAAGAAGGTGCCAAACGACCTTCTACTAAGAAGCAGCAGCCCCCAGCCCCGAACTGCTAGGCAAAGAGGGATAGGACATGGCAAGATGATAAGCCGACTTGACTGAGAGAGCACCATCCTTTGTGTAGTGCCATAACAACGAATCCTCCAAACACGAAACCAAGATGGGAACGGTAAGAATGGCATCCACATCCGCTGGAAGGAAATCATGTCTAATGAGAGGGAGATTCCAGCCCCCATCACTAAACTTCAAGCCATCCATCGTGAGAGACAGCCCAAGCACAGGCGGAGAGCAGATTTTGAAAGAGGTAGGGCATGGCAGCCACCTATCTTGGTAAACTAGGACGCTTGAACCTCGACCGACCCACCATCTTGAACCCTTCACAACTAAATCACGACTCCACAACAGGCTCTTCCAGGCATACGAACCCGAAGACAGCTCTTTAGCTTTGAAAAGAAAAGATGAAGGAAAATAACAACTCTTCAGAACTCTACCCGCTAGAGAAGTAGGATCCTTAATGAGACACCAATATTGCTTGCCAAGAATGGCTTGGTTAAATGCCCCAAAGTCGCGAAAGCCAAGAACCCCACAATCTTTACTTTTACAAAGCTTATCCCAAGAATCCCAATGCACCTTTCGAGAACTAGCCTAAGAACCCCACTAGAAAGAAGCATACAATCGATATAAATCTTTGATGAAACCCCCGGGAAACCTGAAAAGACTCATTGAGTAAGTCGGGATAGACTGGAGGACCGCTTTAATAAGGACCTTCTTACCTATACTAGAAAATAATTTACCTTGTCAACTATTAGTTTTAGCCCAAAAACGACCTTTAATGTGAGAAAACAAGTTTCGTTTATTTCTCTTAACAAAGCACGGTAAACCAAAGTACTTCTCATGGCAAGCCACTACCTTAACTCCTAACAAAACCAAAATATCACGCATTACGCTCAACCTGACCGCTAAAACAAATAACTGATTTGTCAAAATTTACCTTCTGGCCCGAGGCCATCTCGTACTTCAACAAAAAACCTTTTAACACTAAACACTCCGTAACACTAGCCTTTGTGAAGATCAAACTGTCGTCCACAAAAAACAGATGAGTGATCTTAGGCCTCAATCGACTATAGCGTAGCCCCGAAAAGAGACCACTATTCTCAGCCAAGCAAATCAAACTGGAGAGCCCCTCAGCATACAGGAGGAATAAATACGGAGAAAGCGGGTTCCCCTGCCGCAAGCCCCTAGAAGGATGAAACAACCCGACCGACTCTCCATTCACTAGAACCGAGTATTTAACAGAAGAAATATACTCCATAATGAGGCGAGTCCAACCCGAAGGGAAACCAAGCCTCTGAAGTAAAGCCTGAATGAACCGTCACTCTACGCGATCATACACTTTTCCCATATCAAGTTTTAGCCCCAGAAAACCCACATTTCCTTTTCGTTTTCTTTTTAAAGCATGAATACCTTCGAACCCGACAATTGCATTGTCCATGATGGACCTCCCAAGAATAAACGCACTATAAGTTTTAGAAATAAGCTTACCCAACACACCTCTCGACCTATTAGCCAACATTTTCACCACAATCTTATAAATTACATTACATAAACTAATAGGACAGAACTCACCCATTTTAATGGCCCTCTCGATCTTGGGGATGAGAACTATCAAAGTGTGATTAATTTCCTTCATAGATCTAAAACCATTCAAAATGCCAAGACACGTCTCAGTAACACTGTAACGCCCTTAATTTTTCATAATTATGAAAAGTATTATTATTAATTATTATTAAGCATGCAACAGTCAAGTATGTGATTTAACTTGGTGGAAAGTATATATATTCAATAAATGGTGTATAAACGAATAGTGATTTTTAACCGATTTAACTCCCATTAGAGATATTATTTTCATGGTGCATTTGGATCATAATGGGTCCAATTGAATATTGGTGAAGTCAATTTAGTAATTGGATAAGTGTGAGATATTTTTGGAATAATTATCGAGATGGAATATGATTAATTGTAAATTGGTTGTCACTTTAAAAGGGAACATGTTACAATTAAGGATATATATATAATATACGTGTGTGAGTGGAGGCAAGCTGGCTCCACTCACACAAATAAAACAAATATATGTGTGTGAGTGGAGGCAAGCTAGCTCCACTCACATAAATTACAAAAAAAAAAAACAAAAGTCAAACAAAAACAAAGTGGCAAACAACTAGAAACCAAAATATAAAAACAGAGACAGTGAAGCACACTCGGCAAAGAGAGAAAGAAGGAGAGAAATAAGAAAAGGAAAAAAAAAAAAGAGGGCCATTCGGCCGAAGAAGAAGAGAAGAAGAAGGAGAAGAAGAGTAGAAAAAAAGTATTGGAAAATTATCCAGGTTCGGTGTATACTAGTTTTTAAATTTTCAGTTTTCCAGAATATTTCGGATTGATTGAATTTTATTAATGTTGAGTTATTTCACTTATATTGATTATAGTTTATAATTTGAAATTGATTTTGGAATGATTTGAATTACGTATTCTTAAAATATAGTTTATATCTAAAATATTGATTGTGAATAATAGTATGAGTTGATTTTAATACATTTTGATTTTAATATTTGTTATGAGAAATATAGTTGAAGGTGATTTTGATTATATAATGTTTGTGAAATGTATCGAAAAATGATTCTGGGGCATTTTGATTTAATATGGAGTTACGAAATATATTCGAATACGATTTTGAATTGATTTGAGATTTAATATGGATTTACGAAATATATTCGAATACGATTTTGAATTGATTTGATGCAATTATTGGTTTCAGAAATATATTTGAATATGATTTTGTATATTTCCTTTATATGAATATTGATGAAATTTGGATTTCGTAAATATGTATATCGATTTGGATTAATTGAAAGTTGAATTTATTTATAAAAGAATGATCTGTAAAATTTGTATTGTGAAATTGAAATTTCGAAATCGAATCTAAATGAAAAGAAATGAGTTGATATTGAATTTGAGAAATTATATTATGAAATGACTCCGATATATATGAACATAGATATGGATATAGGAGATTGACATGTCAATTGGGTTCACTTAGCAGTATTGCATTGAAATTTCTGAGATTTTGATGATTATGATACCACTATTTGGATTATGTGTAGCCACCATTGTGGACGGTCCTAGAGTGAATACATTTTCGTCAGGTAGTCCCCGTAGGGTCTGATGTCGAAAATGATACCTGTATAGGGATACTATTTCATGCTAAAATGGGAAACCCAACTGTATATAATTCAGCGAGCAGTCCCCATTGGGTTCCAGTGCTGAACAATCCGTAATCCAGTCCTGTAATATATGTTATGTGTATCAGGAGCCGAAATAGAAATAGAAATATGATATGAAAACATTAGAGATTGATATGATTTTTATTTTAGTATGATTTGAATTGAACCTCATATTTAAACATTTAATTGTTATCTATATTTCTGATTAATCGATTAATAATGTTATTATAGTATATTTGTCAAGTTTTGTGTACACCCACTAAGCAATATGCTTAGCGCGTTGATTTTTATCGCGCGTAGGTAAAGAAGATTTCAGGGTTGAAAAAGAAGTGAAGAGGTGAATCTGCAGGAACAGAGACTAGCGTCACATCATTCCTGAGCTTTTGGGTAGTTTTTATGTTCCATTTATATGTTTTTTATTAGCATGCATATACAGAAGAATTTTGTAAATATTTGTAAAAGTTGTGTTGTTT
This sequence comes from Xanthoceras sorbifolium, assembly GCA_003430845.1. Classification (NCBI taxonomy): domain Eukaryota; kingdom Viridiplantae; phylum Streptophyta; class Magnoliopsida; order Sapindales; family Sapindaceae; genus Xanthoceras; species Xanthoceras sorbifolium. Next base: position 9,827,725 of record CM010617.1, on the reverse strand, counting down.
TTACATAGTTTCTATAAATAATTATGTTTTGCGGAACTATGAATTTTATCACTTTTGAATTGATTTTGATTAAATAGTTTGTATGAAATGTTTGAAAAGTCGCACTGAATTTGGAAGAGTGCGCAAAAGTGATATGATAAATTTGAAGTGTTAATTTTATGATTTTATTGAAAACAAGTTTTGGAAAGTCAGAAAAATAAAGAAAACTCTGGCGAAATTTTCAGAAATTTATTCGGATAATTTTCAAAAGGTTTAATAAAATTTTAAGTTGTGGTTTTATAAAAGTAAAGCAGAGATTTCAGTATATGGTAGTGCTCGGTCTGAGCGGATTGGGTCAGGGGGTGTTACAAACACTTTTACCGACTACGTCCCAGAACTTCTAATAAAACCCCGCATTGAAACCATCCACCCTTGAAGCTTTGGAAGACGCCATTTGAAATAAAGCGCATCAAACTTCCTCAGCCGAGAAAGCCCTCTCAATATGGTGCAGCGTCCTTAAATCAAGCCGCTGCCCGACCTCGTTCGTGACAGCAAGGATGTCCGCCTTCAAAGGCCACGACGAGGCGAATAACTCCTTGAAATAAGATAAGATGGTATTTTCAATTCCCACTTTATCTTCACACCAAACCTCTGCTCGACTGAACAACCCCTTTATAGAATTATTCTTCTTTCCTTTTGAAGCTTGCGAGTGGAAGAAACGGGTGTTGCGGTCTCCACTTTGCAGCCAAGCTATTCTGGACCGTTGACGTCAATAAATCTCGTCTTTTAACAGCAGCTTCTCCAACACTTTCTCAAGATTTGCAATCTGCCTCCAGTTTGAAATTGTCGCTGCACCTGTTAACATTGTTAAAGCAGCCTTCTTCTTATATATTTCAACTTTCAACTACCCAAATTGCTTCTTGTTCCAGCCACCTAATCTCTTAGCACACATATAAATGAAAACCAACATGTACTCCACTTGCCAATTAGGCACGTTCATAGCCCCCCAACAATCTTCTACAATTTTTCGACATCCCTCCTCATTCGCCCAACTATCTTCAAATAAGAACCGGCGGCCGTAGCTTCACTCAACATAGGCCCTTACTCGCTCATTATCTTCAAAAGAAAGAGAAATGAGACGATGATCAGAACTCCACAAAGTAAGGTTTTTCATCGACCTAGAGGGAAACAATTGATTCCATTCCCAATTCTAACAAACCTATCCAACCTCTCCTGGATAGAATCGACCCCATCCCGCTTATTGTACCACATAAAGAAAGGCCCTGAGACCTCAAGTCTACCAAACCACAAACATCTAGAGTATTTCGAAAATTCTACATCAAAAACCTCGGCTGCGAGGCACCACCCAACTTCTCAGAATCCATCAGAATTTCATTAAAACTCCCCTCACACAACCACGGAAGGGATCTATTACTACATAGTCTTTGTAAAAGAGTCCACCCATGAATCCGCTGCGAACTCTACGGGTTCCCATAGAACCCCGTAAACTGCCAAATTTTATCACCAAACGAACACACCTTAATGTCAATATGAAATAATAAAAATGACAACAAATCAACTGAAATTTTATCAGACCAAAATAAACAAAGCCCACCACTCTTGCCAACACAATTGACTACCAACTTTCCTAAAAAATCAAGTTTAACCCGAATACGCTCTATTTGATGATGATCCATCTTAGTCTCCATGAGAAAGACTAAAACAGGGAGAGTATTCTTCACATGGGAAAAAAGAGCCTGAAACGTTCGGTCATTTCCCAGCCCCCGAACGTTCCAAACTAAACAACTCATAATGTTCGGCAAGCCGGTGATTTCGGTCCTGCCGATACTGTCAAATTTGAATCCACCTTTAACTCTACCCTCATACTATTCTCCTTACTGACCTCAATCTCCATCAGTGTCTCTCCCTGTCTTTTAACCCCCATCTCTTCTCGAGCCATACCTATATCACCATCCACCCTCTCCCTTGCCCTCCGCTTCTATCGTTGCCCCTTAGCATTAATTTTCCTCGCATCAAACCCCTTCTCACCTCCTAACACAACACTATGAGACAAAGTCGCAGCCACCACAGGCTTCTCAACCTCACGTGGAGCAATAATCTGAGTTGCATGAGCCAATTGGGATCCCTTTCTGGTAGAAGAAAAAATCATGCATGGGACATTCTCATGCAACCCCTCATCACGTATTGACTTAACGCCCATGCATGAAGGATTCTCATGCAACGTGCCCTCCTCCTCCCCTACTCCCTCAACACTGTATGTGAAAGTTTCCACTTCAGCCTCTATAACCCTCCTCTTATCAGCACTAAGAGGCGAACCCGTAACCCTTCCGTGGTCTCCAGCCTTTTCACCACAAGTTCTGGCCTCTATATCCGAAACTGCGTGCACCGTATCCCGCAGTATCCGTGACACTGGTAGATCTTATGGGACAACAACCGCTAACTTTTCACGCGGTTTTTGTACACTGGGAATAGACCGCGATAGATTCTCCTCCAATTCCCTACGATTCCTGCCCGGTCTGGATTTAACAGGGCTTGAAGCGTGCATCCAAGATCCAAAAGAATACTCATCACCCTCTCCCCTCTGTGAACTAGAACCATGAACACATTGGCCCATCGAATGCCCAATGAGACCGCAATCGAAACAGTACTGCGGGAGTCTTTCATACCTAAGCAACATTACCACCTCCTTGTTCTCCCTACCCATATTCACTTTGAGAAACAATTGAAGCGGTTTGTCAATATCTAACTCGACTCGAACTCGGATATACTTTCCAAGACAATCAGCCGACGCATTCGTATCTATTTCTCTTACAACACCAATTTGATTCCCCAGAAACCTCCCAATTTCCTTTGTTATACACAACATCGGGATATTGTTTATCTGGACCCAAAATTCAGCGCGATTGAAAGCCAATCTCGAAATCTCCCTAACATCATGGGTTTTCTCCAGAACTAATAAGGACCCATCAAAACTCCATAGCCCTCCCACTATAACTCTTTTCCTGTCTACAAGATTCTTAAAATGAAATATGAAGATATTATCCCGCAATACCTTTATCTCCACCTCTTGAGTTGTTCTCCAGATTTTAGGAAAAATAGCCCTAAAGGCCTCTCTAATTGTCTACAAAATTATTTATCCATGCCAATATTTTGGCATTACCCGAAACCCATCTTTTATTGAGTTTTGAATAATCAAGCACTCTCAATTCAGGCTTTGTAGTTGTTCTGTCTGTAATATCCTATAATTCTTCCAATCAAAATTTTTTTTATCGTAAACTTCCAATATGAGTAATTCACATCGTTAAGACAAACGGTAATGCTTTTATATCATCAGACGAATCCAAATTGAATACTAATTCAAACAAAAGAAACAAGAGAGAAAGCCAAAACGAAATCTCAAGAAAAGTGACAAATCATGCTGTGTAGCTAAAGAAGACTAACTTCAGTTATGATCAATTTGATACCACATAACAAATATACATCAATCAAATGAAAAAGTTTTCTCCAATCAAAAGTCAAATAAGTAGCTACTCAAACCTCTTATATTTTAAACATCAAAACCCACTTCGATACCATGAAAATATATCTAAATATTCTGTTGTTGTTGCTGTAGAATGCAAAATATAAAAAAAATGCTGTTGCAAAGTACAATAAATAAATACAAAATTTGAGTTGAGTCGCGGACTAAGTCACTCTCTTTAAGACGTTTCGCGGCTCTGCCCAAATTTTATACAAATAAGATACACTCCCGTTGTCCCCAGGATAAAACAGACTAAAATTACATGTCTTGGAATTCTCTGTACTAAAAAAAAAATGGGAATACTAACACCCCATGAACAGAAACTGCTCTTTGTTGTTGATGTTTGCGCCGATAAAAAATAATAAAGCAAAACACTGCTGTTTACTATTTGCACAAACAATAAAATAGTAGAACAGAAACTGCATAGTGGTGTTGACACAGCAAATAAAAAAATGGAAACTGCAGAAACAGGTTGCACCGTTTGCTTTTCAAATTGTAGAGAAAAAGTGTTTCCACTATATGCTTGTTTTAATGTTGACAAGAAATATTGGCACTGTTTGCTTTTGTAATGTTGACAAAAAATTTGACATTGTTTGCATTTGCAATAGTTGACAAAAAACTATTCGTACTGTTTGAGAAAAAATATTCTGTATATACTGAGTGACTTTAAACTCACAGTACACATTCTGTATATATAGAAAAAAAAATGTACAACATTCAAAAACAATAAAATTAAATTGAACGTGTATAGTGAGAGAATTTAGGGAGAAGAATCAGGAAAGAGACTTGATCTCCCAACGAACTTCTCTTTTACCAAGTCAATTAACACATTTATTATTATTTTAATAATAATAAAATTATGAATTAAAATTCATATAATTTTCAACAATCCTCCACTTGAATTTTAAAAAATATTTTCATCGAGCAATATATTGTAGTATAAGATTGTGTATAAACAAAGGTCTATCGACTTGAACCCTTGCATAGTATAGATGATTTAGATTATACTAGAGTAACTCGTAGTTTTGAACTTTATCTCTAGCAAACATCTCACACACAACCCTACTAGGTGAAGTAAAAAAACTCATGCTTTATGGTCATGCACGTGTATCTCAGTATAGTGAATGCTCTAGAGAATTTGCCCAAAATTTCATAGAAAGCGGCTACACTTTCATATTCACTTAGGTGAGTATATCAAGAGTACTCCTATAGCTAGGTACTCCACTCCATATAGAGTATAGAACTCATTAAGAGTTTCAAATAAACTCATCCTATATCGCTTCAGGATATCATGCTACACGTAATATATCGAATAGAACTTATATAATAGCATGATTCACCACTAATCACTTCATGACTTTTTATTACCCATTGAACCTAGTTTTTAGGATCTCTAGTCTATAGGTTGGGTTACCATCAAGAGTGAGCCACCATTCGAAGGGCATTAGTCACATTCCTTTCGAGGTTTTGAATACCTTCTCTCTAGCTAATCGTTTCGTCAAAGGGTCAGGCAAGTTGTCATCAATACGTACATGATCCACTCTTACAGCTCTAGCAGAAAGAAATTCTCTAACAATAATATGTTTGCGCCGTATTTGTCGCATTTTTCCGTTATAATAACGGTTCTAAATCTTTGCAATAGCCGCAGTATTATCATAATGGATCTAGACAGCTGGAATCGGTCTTTCCCATAAAGGGATTTTAGATAAGAGACTTCTTAACTAACTTGCTTCTTCACTAGTTGATGCTAGTGCTATAATTTCTGACTCCATTGTTAATTGAACCAATATAGTCTGTTTCTTAGACTTTCAAGAAACAACACCTCCAGCTATGCTAAATGTATAACCACTAGTTGCCTTGGAGTCTTCTGAAAGGGTACTCCAATCAGCATCGTTGTATCCTTCTAAGAAAGCATCGTTTTATACAAGGTTCATAGTGTAACATCTATAATTTCGAATAATAAATTTTGAATATGTGGATATAATATTTATGATTTGAGGGGTGTAAAATGTAATTAAATGTATGTATATTTTTATGGTTTCCAGGTGGACCAGATGGAGCGGTCTAGAAATAATGCATGAAAAAGAAGGAAAAGTTGGCAGTGAGTATCGCAACCCTCACCGCGACCAGTGATCGCGATGAGTTGCTCGCGGTGAAAAATGGTAATTTTTGGCAGTGAGCACCGTGACCAGGGATTGCGCTGACTAGCTCGCGGTGAAAATGTCAAATTCGGGCAGTGAGCATGGCGACCACCAGCGCGACCAGGTACTGCGATGGGTGATCGCGATGAAAGCGGTGGAAATCACTCCAGTGAGCAACGCGACCAGGTAGCGCGATCACAGGTCGCGATAACGGTCGTGATGATCGAAAGTTTATATAAAAAAAAATAATAAGAGGCGGTAGAAGCAATCGAGAAAAACAGAAAAGAAAAGAGAGACCGAGGAAAAGAAAGAGAAAGAAAAGAAAAAGAAAGAAAAGAGAGAGAAAGGAGAGAGAAGAAGAAGAAGAAGAAGAAGAAAAAGAAAAAGAGAAGAAGAGAAGAGGAAGAAGAAGAAAAGGAAAGGAAAAAGAAAAGAGAGGAAGAAAGGGAAGAAGGGAAAAAGAAAGGGAAAAGGGAAAATCCAGAAGGAAAAAGGCATAAAAACGGTATCCAGGTTGGTGTACACATATTTTTGAAATTTTTATGTGTTTTGGTTTGAATTTGAGATTTTTAGATAATTTAGTAAATATATGTTTATATTGTTTTTCTATTTGAATAATTTCGATTTAATCGTATATTGAGTATTATATTTTAATCGTAGTTTGATTAGTTGAATATGTTGAAATTAATTGTTTCAGAATATCGAATGAACAAATCGTTAAATTACCATAAAATTATGTATATAAGTTTTTCTTAATATCGATTGAATTTTTATATTAGTTGGGTTTAACTTCGATTTGTGAATTACAGTTGTTATGTGAAAATATTGTATTGAAACGGCCCTAGGATACTTGGACATAGAAATGGATATAGGAGGTTGGTATACCAGCTGGGTTCAGTTAGCAGTACTGCACTGATATTTATATTGATTTGATATTATGTACCTCTCCATGGATTCGTCCAGGGGTAGGGAGACATGTACCTTCTCAAGGATTCGTCCTGGGGTAGGGAGACACGTACCTTCCTAAGGATTCGTCTTGGGATAGGGAGATATGTACCTCTCTAGGTTCCGAACACTCGGTCCTAGAGTAGGGAGATACGTACCACCCTCAGGATTCGTCCTAGAGTTGGGAGTTATGTTCGACAGACAGCCACTGAGGTCGAACGACCCATATTCCAGTCCTGAATTATATTGAGTATACCAAAGGGCCAGAATTGAGAATGATTTAAAAAGAAATAATTATAACAGAATTTATAATTCGGTTTCATATGGATTATTAATTGAATTTAGTTGTTTCTATTGAATTGATTTCATATGATTTATTTCCGTGTTTGATTTGAATAATAACATGTTTATATATGATAATATTGTGAGATTTTTATTATGGAAAGTTATGATTTTGATAATTGAGTTTAGTGTACACCCATTAAGCTATATGCTTAGCGCGTCGGTTTTTATCTCGCGTAGGTAACAGAGATACCGAGGAAGGAAAAGACTGAAGAGTTACCTGCAGACAGAGGAGCAGAGTCACATTTCTGGGGTAGATATATATATATATATATATATATATATATATATATATATATATATATATATATATATATATTGTTGTCTATTATGGTCGATACGCATGCATATACAGAGATTTGTAATTGTGTTATATATTTATGTTTTGTAAATAATTGTTTTAAGATTTCTGTTTTTCATTTTTAAAGGATTGTAAATAATGAATTGTGAACGGTTTATTTGAATATGTTTGGAAGTCGCACTAAACGGCAAAGTGCGCATTTAATTGTAAAAGAGATTTGAAGTGTTGAAATTATATTATTTGAGATTTTATTTGAAACAGGTTTTGGGAAATTAGAAAAACAGAGGAAACTCTGCCGAAAATTTTAAAACTGATTTTGATGGGCTCACTCGAAAAGGTTTTTAAATTATAAATTATATGATTTTCAGATTATAAACATAATTAAGAAAAATTTGGAAAACCGGTAACGCTCTCTGGGTCGATCCAGACGGATCGGGTCAGGGGATGTTACACATAGTCCTCTTAAGTTACCTCATGACTCTTTCAATAGCATGCCAATGCTCAATACTAGGTCTACTGGTAAACCTGCATAGTAATCCCACAACATAAGTTATGTTTGGCCTATTGCAATCAGTAGCATATCATAGACTACTAATGATGCTTGTATACTCAGTTTGTCTAACACCATCTCCGATGTTCTTGAACAACTTAACACTATGATCATAAGGAGTACGTGCTGGTTTACAGTTAAAATAATTATATTTCTTTAAGATTTTTTCAATGTAATGAGATTGATCCAACGAAATTTCCTTTTAAGACCTAGTGATTTTAATCCCTAGAATCATATTTGCTTCTCCAAGATCTTTCATGTCAAAATTAGCACAAAGCATAGATTTTATATTATTCACGACATGAATATTAGAACAAAAAATAAGCTAGTCATCCACATTTTCCGATTTATAATAAATGCACTTATTACTTTCATTCACTTTGAAACCATATGAGATAATAATATTATCGAATTTCTTCGTGCTACTGTTTGGGTGCCTGTTTCAAACCATTAAGAGATTTATCAAGTTTGTACACTTTGTTTTCTTGATCAGGAATAATAAATCATTTAGGTTGATACATATAAATCTCTTTTTCCAATTCACCATTTAAGAAAGCAGTTTTAACATCCATTTGGTGCATAACAAGATCACAAATAGCAGTAAGAAAAAAATAGCACACGAATAGATGCAACTCTAGTAACAGGTGAAAATGTGTTAAAGAAATCTACATTTTCTCTTTATCTAAACCCTTTGGCTACAAGACGGGCCTTATATTTATCAACTGTGCCATCGGGTTTCTGTTTCTTCTTTAGAATCCACTTACAACCTATTGTTTTACAACCTGGAGGTAAGTCAGTTAAATGCCAAGCTCTATTAGACTCAAGTGAGTCAATTTCATCATCAATAACCTTTTGCCATAAATTGGCATCTAAAGAAGATAAGGCTTCTTGGAGAGTGAGGATTCTCTTGTAAGGTATATGTATAGAAATCAGAACTATAATCTTTAGTGGTCCGAGCTTATTTACTTCTCCTAGGTTCAGAATCTATTTTCTCATTAATTCTAATCATAGGCACATTATTAGATGTTGAGCCCTCACTATTCTTCAATATAAAAAGGAAGTCTATGTTTATAAAAATCAGTATCATTCGGTTCAATAATAACATAATTATTCAAGTCAAAAAATCTGTAAGCTTTGTTATTCACAGCATAACCAATAAATACACATTCATATGCTCAACTAGTAAGCTTATTCCTTTTAGGATCAGGAATTCAAAAATAGGCTAAATAACCCCAAGTCTTAAAATAAGACAAATTATGTTTATTGTTTTTAAACACTTCAAAAGGAGATATTTTACTTTTAGATTTGGGAACTCTGTTTAACACATAACAAATAGTCCATAAAATTTCTCATCACCAATGAGAAGCAGCACCAAAATTAAGTAATGTAGTAACTATAGACTCAGTAAAAATTCTATTTTTTTTTTCAGCCTTACCATTCATTTCAAGATAATAAAGTGCAGTTTTTTCATGTATGATTCCGTGAGTTTTGTAAAATTCATTAAAAAACCATAATTATATTCAGTGCCTCTATCACTGCAAAATCTCTTTATTTTTCTATTAAATTGATTTTCAATTTCTATAAAAAGTAATTTAAACGCTTCACTTTTATTTTTTATAAGATACACAAATGTAAAATCAAAACATTCATCAATAAAAGTAATAAAATAGCATTTTCCATTTCTAATCAATACACCATCACTTTTATTTTTTATAAGATACACAAATGTAAAATCAAAATATTCATCAACAAAAGTAATAAAATAGCATTTTCCATTTCTAATCAATACATCATCAAGTTCACAAATATCAAAATGTATCAAATTAAGTGGTTCAGATTCTCTAAGAACTGATTTATGCGGGGTTTTGGTAATTTTAGCTTAACTACAAAATTCACATTTATCAAAATCATTCAGAGAAAATTTAGGAATCAGTTCTAATTTACTAATGTTCTTAATTATGTGTTTATTAACATGACAAAGTCTAGCATGCCAAGTATTAAAATAACACAACATGTAAGCAAAAGGAATAATTTTATTCATCTCAACATTCAATTTGAACATTCCATCAGTTACATACATTTTCATAACAAAAACATTATTTTTAGTAATGATATACAAATCAGCCCCAATAGTTTGAGTAAACCCAGTTTTATTAGGAAGGTAGCCCGAAACTAAGTTCTTCCTCATATCTAGAGTATGCAGTACATCTTTAAGAATGACAACCTTTTTAGAGGTAAACTTCAATTTCACCTCACCAGTACTAGCAACAATAGTGGAGTGGGAATCACCCAACAACACTTTCTTGTCCACAGTTTCATAATAGAATTTAAACATTACACGATCATAGCAAACATGGCGAGAAGCGCCGGTGTCTTTCTACCCCTCGAATCCACCAACAATATTGATTTCAGAAATCATAGCAATAAGTTTGTAGCACCCCCCGACCCGATCCGGCCGGACCGACCCGGGGCGCGCTACTCGGACTTTCAGAACTTTTAAAAATTCATTTTGTAAACAGAAAACCATATAAATTATAGTTTAAAAATCGTTTTCGAGTGAGCCCATTCAATACAAACTTGTTACGAAAATCCGGCAGAGTACCGTTTGTTTTTCGGACTTTCCAAAACCCTGCTTTTTAAACAAAACAATTCCAAAAACAATTCTCAATAGCACTTCAATATCTTATATTCAAACAGTTGCGCACTCTGCCGTTTAGTGCGACTTATCAATTCAGTTTATAAAATAAAACAAAACAGACTTAAACAATTACAATCATGTTGATAATAAAATACATAAATCATAAACTAGTTAATTACAAAAAATTTTACAAAACATATTTACAAATCCCCTGTATATGCATGCTTTCAGAATATATATACACATAACAAAAATATAGCTACTCAACTGTACAATTTATGTGACTCGGTCTGCAACTTGCTCTTCCTTCAGTCTTTAGCTTCCTCCGGATTCCTGGTACCTACGCGTTAGACACAAAACTAACGCGCTAAGCATAAAGCTTAGTGGGTGTACTAAAAACTCAATTAAATAACTCACAATATAATTGTTCTTTAAAGAAGCAATAAACCACAATATGATTTTCATTTCTAAATCACTTTCAAAACAATTAAATTAATAATGAAACCAATATATGAATTCGATCCATCAAATCATTCAGTTCAGTTTCAATTCAAATCATTACTGGCCCACTAGAATACTAAACATATACGGACTGGAATATGGGTCAAGCTCCCAACCCCCAGAACGAATTCTGAGGAGGTACGTGTCTCCCAACTCTAGGACCGTGGGTACGGAACCTAGAGAGGTACATAGCTCCCTATCCCAGGAACGAATCCTTGGGAATGTACATTAACTCCCAACCCCCAGGACGAATCCTGAGGAGGTACGTATCTCCCAGCCTCTGGACGAATCCAAGAGGAGGTACATCAGTATCATCAATATCAATCAATCAGTAGCGGCGCAGTACTGCTCAGTAAAACCCAGCTGGTATACCAACCTCCTATATCCATTTCTATGTCTACGTATCCTAGGGCCGTTTCGATAAACGATTTTCACAATCAGCTACAAATCAATATTTACTCAGTCAATCTAAAATTTTACACGATATTCTTCAAACGCATCAACAATAATCATATAAATATCGAAATCAACTATTTAATACGAAATCGAAATATTCGAACCACAAACAATTACGATCTAGTATAAAATCTTTCCGAAATCAACCATAAGTATATCAATCATCAATTTTTACACATCAAAAATCGAAATCAAAAATATTTAACGAAATCGAAATCGAAAACATTTAACGAAATCGAAATCGAACACATTTAACGAAATCGAAATCGAAACGAAAACAAGAAACGAAAACGGAAACTATAACATAAACGATAATGAAATGTTTTTCGTAAAGATTCCGAAACAAAAGTACACCAACCTCGGTATCGTTTTTCGTTCGAGAAATCGCGGTTCGACGATCTCTTTCCCTTCTCCTTTCCTTTCCTTTCCTCTTCTCTTCTTCTTCTTTCTCTTTTTCTTTTCTTTTCTTTTTTCTTCTTCTCTCTTCTTCTTCTTCTTTTTTTCCCCTTTTTTTTTCTCTCGGTTCTTTCTCTCTCTGTTCTCTCTTCTCGCTTCTGCGAGAAGCTTCTATATTTTTTTTATATTTTTTTCGCTATCGCGACCGCCGTCGCGACCTGTGGTCGCGGCACCAGGTCGCGATGCTCACTGGAGTGCGCGCACCGCCTTCCTCGCGAGCGTGCCTTGGTCGCGCGAGTGGTCGCGTTGCTCTCTGCCCGTTTTTGACAATTTCATCGCGAGCAGTCCATCGCGACCTGTGGTCGCGGTGGCTGGTCGCGATGCTCACTGCCAGGTTTTTGCCATTTTCATCGCGAGCGAGCTATCGCGACCTATGGTCGCGGTGACCAGGTCGCGATACTCACTGGTCCAGTTTTCAATTTTTCATTTTTCACTATTCAATCCGGTCCGCTGGAAATCATAAAATAAACATACATTTAATTACATTTACACCCCCTCAAATAGTAAAATTTATTTTCACATATTTTATATATATCAAAAATTTATTACCCGAAATCCGAGATGTTACAAAGTTGCTCTTCGGTAAGGTTCTCCCGTGGATCAAGACGAGGCCTGTTCTGACAGTTCCGAGCCAAATGGCCTTGTTTGTTACCGTTATAACATGTAAACTGTCCCGAATCATTTCTTGAGGGGGGTTGCTGTCTATTCTGATTCTGTAAATTATTCTTATTTTGATTGTTGCGATTCTGGTTATTACGATTTTAATAGCTACGATTCTAATTCATCATATTTTTCCCTTTGGGTTTCAGAATAATAGAGGTGGAATTCGTTTTAGTATTATTGTTAGAAATAACAAGTAGTTCATCTTTTTAATCTTGTTTTCAAGCTTCTTATTCAATCTGAAGACAAGTAATCAAACCGTCTAAGGAAAATTCTTTAGTTTTGTGTATAAGTATACTTTTACAGTATTTCCAGCTAGGGAGCAATTTATCAATTAACACAGCAATTTGAAATTGTTTATCAAGAGATATACCTTCAGAAATGATTTCGTGTGCAATCTTTTGTAACTCATGTGATTGGGTTTCTACAGATTTGTCATCAGTCATTTAATATTTCATGTATCAACTTACTGCATATTTCTTTGCTCCAACCTCCTCTCGGTCGTATTGTTTCTAAAGTGCATCCCAAATTTGTCAGAGTTGTAGCAGTCATATGTATTATCAGATAAACCATTAAGAATATAATTCTTGCATAGGAAATCATTTTCGACTCAAGATTCATGTTCTTTTGGTGCAACAGAAGGAAGAGGCAGAATTGATTTTTCAGTAGTAAGAACATAAGCAACTTTTTTTTGTAGTTAAGAAAAATAGCATTTTATGCCTCCGTCTTTTAAAATGAATCCCCTCAAAACGGAAAGGTTTGTTCAGATCGGTTGTAGTTTTAATAATATCAATAGTCATGGCAGCAGAAGAAAACGTCTTAAAATTGTTACTGCAGAATGCAAAATACAAAAATAAAATAAAATGCTGCTGCAAAGTACAATAAATAAATACAAAACTTGGGTTGAGTTGCAGACTAGATCGCTTTTTTTAAGACATTTTGCCACTTTGTCCAAATTTTGTACTAACAGTATATAGCCTCGCCGTCCCAGGATAAAATAACCCATAATCACCTTTGTCTTGGAATTCTCTGTACTAAAGAAAACTGGAATATTAACACCCCACAAGCATTGCTCGAAATTGGATAAAAAAAATGAAAGCAGAAATTAAAAAGACAGAAACTGCTCTTTGTTGTTACTGTTTGCGCCGATAAAAAATAATAAAGCAAAACACTGCTGTTTACTATTTGCGCAACCAATAAAATAGTAGAATTGAAACTGCACAGTGGTGTTGACACATCAAATAAAAAAAATGGAAACTGTAGAAACTGGTTGCACTGTTGGCTTTTCAAATTGGAGAGAAAGAGTGTTTGCACTATATGCTTTTTTAAATGTTGACAAGAACTACTGGCACTGTTTACTTTTGTAATGTTTACAAAAAATTTGGCATTGTTTGCTTTTGCAATAGTTAATAAAAAACTATTCGCACTGTTTGAGAAAAAAAAATGTTCTGTGTATACTGAGTGACTTTAAACTATTAGTACATAGTCTGTATATATAGTAAAACAAAATGTATAACGTTCAAAAATAATAAAATCAAATTGAACGTATATAGTAAAAGGATTTGGGGAGAAGAATCAAGAAAGAGATTTGGTCTCCCAACCAATCTCTCTTTTACCAAGTTAATTAACACATTTATTATCATTTTAATAATAATAAAATTATAAATTAAAATTCACATAATTTCCAACAATTGCATAAGCAACAAATCAAGAACTGTAGTATCATTGTATTGAAGATGCAAGAACCATATTTGTATTTCATTAGAAGTTAGTCATATTTATAATAGAAGCTACTGTTATATACGTTAATATAGAATACCTAAAAGTAATAAAACTAACAAGCACATTCACTTATAGTTCAAGTGCTTAGTGCACATCTCTCTCACATCAGTTATGAGAGTTCAATTCCCACCATGCATATTTATCAGCATATGTGGGTAGTTTTCTCCTTTTATTATTGGAGTAGATGTCTCCCGTTATGAAAGTAAATATTCACAGGGCCGGCCCTAGCGTTTTGGTGGCCCGGGGCGTAATTGAAAATGAGGTCCTAACATGTTATACTACGATAAATTTTAATAAATATAAAATTTTCACTAGACATATTTTTTTGATGGTTGGAACCCAATGGGAGGTTAGGCCATCACGCCTTTAATTTTATTAAAATTAAAAATTATCATTACAAAAGCTAAATAAAAAAAAAATTATAAAAAGCAGTTTACAAAAACTCAACAAAATAAACATATTACATGACAAAAGTGTTTTCCTACTTGCTAACTAATAATCTTTCATCTAAGTATAGACGAATTCACATCTTTTATAATTCTTTTTACTACACCATTGTATGAAGGTCTAAATCTTGCAACAAAGAGATAGAACCTGGTTTATACTCATATAAATGAAGGTCAAAAAATAAAACATTAACTATTAACAAAAATATTATATACAATTCAAATTAAAAAAATGATATATTCAAATAAAATAAAACAATCTATTCAAAAAAAAAATTCATAAGTTGCATGAAAACAACAGTTGCAAATTATTTTTAAAAAATTAAACAGTAACCAGGATAATAAATTTAAGTCAAGTAAAAATATAAAATTAAAAAAATTTAAAAAAAAACTACACAATATTTAATAAAATTAACTAAAATAGACAATATAAACAATACAAATTGGGATACTAAAATAGTAAAATACTAATTTTACCTTATAATAAAAATTGACTTACACAGTTAATAATATTTTATAAAACAAACCACAGCAGCCTTAAGAAAATCAAAATAAATATATAAATTAAATTAATAATATAACATTATAAATAACTAAACAAGAAATAAACAATAAAATAAGCAAAATTTTACCTTGATTTGATGATTTTGTGAGTTGAAGAATGAAGCATAGTGGCGGACTGGCGGCGGAATAAAAAATATAATAATGAAAGGTAAAAACGTTAATTTAATTTATACTGTGCACATATAGACAAAGGTTGTGGGCAAATATATATGTTAACGTGGGCCAACTTACACTGGTCACAAAGCAAATTAGAATTCTTTTATGGGTTTAATATATTAGTTATGGGCTCAACATGTGTAGTCTGGTGATATATGGGCTCAATTTAAAAAGACTTTTTTTTTTTATATATATAATAACATTACAACCTGTTGGGCCCCCAAGACTTAGGGTCCTGGGCGGTCGCCTCTTGCGCCCGACCCAGAACCGACCCTGAATATCTGAACCGCGTATTTAGTAATTGATCTTAATAGGTTGCGACAATTATTAATCTTGTAGAAAAGGGGTAAAGGTGAGTCATTCCACTCATGCTTATGAGGTTAGCAGTTTGTATTTATGGTTTTTTAGTTGCCAACCATGCTCAATCCCCATAATTGCGTGGCAACAGGCTGGATTAGCTGGTGAAGATGCTCCAAAGGCAGTGTTTCCTAGCATTCTTGGCAGATCGAAAAACACACAAGTGTAGCTGTTGGGGTGGATCGAAAAGATTTTTTTGTTGGCAAAGAAGCTCAATATCTAAAATATTTAATTTTTTCCATGAATACTTGAATGGTAAAAATTCAAAATATATTTATTTTTATTTTTATTTTTATTTTTTTTAACTATGGGTAAATTTATTATTTATATATTTTTAAAGGTTGTAGGTGTTTATAATTTTAATTTAACTTTTAAATTTTAAATATGAATGTGTTTATAAAATGAGTGTGTAAATTATATTTAGGGGTTGGGATATTGGTGAAGAATTGTTAAATAATTTTTGATTAAAAAATTGGATATGTTTGTATTTTTCATGTTAAAAAACAAGGCCCAATATTCAACAAAATACCCATTTCTAGTTTTGAAGGCTTTGAAGCCCAATATTAATGTTAAAATTTTTTACTACATAACATTTACCTTACATATTTTAGCGACTCTATAAAAAAAAAAAATTATATGTAAATTATAGTGATGTATTGTGTTGTGAGCTGAAAACAGCTAGGATGATACATATTTACATCACTTTTGTCTTTTTGTATATTGAAAGATTTTAGTGCTTTTTTGGTGGTGATTTTCTTTTTTAGTATTTTTTTCTATTTGTTGGTTTAATATTCTATTAATATATTAAATTAAAGAAATTCATAATCATCCGATTATAATATATCTAAACCAGCCATAATGTATAATTTTCAAATTAAGATGACCGCCTCACCTATCGAGGACATAACCACCTCACACACTTTAAAACTTTGGATTTGAGAAAAGAAATTGGTTGTTTATAGGGTGTCACCTTCCTAAATATAAACTCTGGACATATTTGGCACACTGTATAAGTTAAATTGAATTATATTGGACTTTACATATCTATATCTATGTTTCGAGAAATATGAGTAGCCATTGTCATATCTACTTGTACACCTAAAATTGTTTCTCATGAGTTGAAATCTTCAAATTTGAGCATCACATCCCTCAGAAGTCATGATAACAAGACCTTGTAATGACCAGAAACAGGAAGGCTCAGCTTAGATCGACCTCATGGCACAATCAAATAACGAAATCAAAGTGAAAATCCAATCTCAAGAGTATATTCTGATAAAAACGGTAGAACTTCAATGTCTCTGTGTTTACAACTATGATGGGTAACAATTTCCTTCAATAGGCGACGCTTGATGTGATAAAAGGCCCTAGTTTGATTTCAAAACGCAGAAACAGTTATGACAGTGTAAGTTCAATAACGTTATCTAAAAGTACAAAAAGTTCCAATAGTGTGAAATGAAATAAGATATGATAAAAGGGGGACAATACAATGTAGCCAAATTCCCTTGGTACATAATCATCTCCAGACGGCTTCATAATATCATGGCCTATAATATAGAACGAAGACCTCACCTTATCGTTTTGATGTATATACTCATCTTATATACATCCTGGAAATAGTTTCTATTTACATCTAGCAATTCAGGTCATCTTAAACTCTTTTTCGTGCCAAAATATAATAAGCATAATTTACTTATAAGAAATTATGCAAATTTTAATTTAGCTTTATGTATATTGATGTCTCTAAGCAAGTAAACAACAAATTACCTCCTTTTCAATTTATGGGGCACCATCGGCGAATGTGGGTCGGTAGCTCAATAGTAAGGGTGCTCATTCAGCCTGACAATGTTCTAGGTTCAAGTCATCATCACCGCAGGTGGTATCTTGAAAAAAAAAAAAAAAAAAACTTATGGGGCACCATCATCAAAAAGAACTCTATAAAATCGTTTTCTTTCTTCAGGATTGAATAAACCTCCTAGCTTATCACTAGTTTCATCTTGTTCAGCAACTTCAGTTTTTCCTTCCCTTCTCTTATCTGGATTAACCGGAACAATGCCTTTCTTCTTCTTCTTTTCTAAATTCACTAAATGACGCCTCTGATTATATTCATGAAGTCCCTCCTTCATCAATTCCCCAAATTTATCCTTAACAACAACAAGTGGATCCTTTTCAATCAATTCTGACCCATTATATCCTTCTCTAAGAAGAACAGTATAAATCTGATACTTATTTGAAACGTAGAAAATACCAGGGTGCTTTAGCAGCATAACATTCAATTTTTCCGGTAAACAAAACTCTCTCTTAAAATGACCAAGCTTCACAATTGACATTTTCTTCCATAGGGCCAACGACAACAACTCATGTACTAATCCCACCGTCCTCTTCTCCATCTCCTTTGATCCCTCTTCTAAACCTTTAGCATCCGAATAAGGTGAGATGTAAGGAGTAACATTGAATTCACGAAATCTCTCCAATGATTTAACCCAAGTTGAAGGTAAACAACATGAAAAACATGGCTCAGAACCCCGCTTCCTAGCTGAGGCTTCAACAGCTGAAACTGATAACTCGGGCTTCCACGAAACAAGTTCGATCTCCATTGAACTCTTTCTCCCACTATAGTTAACAAGTCTAAATGTATCTGGGTACTTGGGTAGAATCCTAATTATATAATCATCAGGAAATCCAAAATTCCGCTTAAGCTCATTCAGTTTCACAACATTGAGCCTCTGATTCCTGCTCATCATCAACAATCTAGCCAACCGCTCCACAAATACCGGTTCCTGCATATGTTTCACAGTCTCCTCCTCTTCTACCAAAGACATCATCCGCTTGGTTAACTGACAATAATGCTCATGGTCCTCCAGAAACACCTCAAAACAACATGGGTATTTCTTAAGCCAATTGAAAGCTTTCCCTTGAAGATCAAGAGTCTTGAACTTCTTCTGGAGATATTTAACTGTTGCCACTTGGTTTGGACATCTAAGTATAATGTTCTTAATCTGGTTATTGACAATCCATCGGCGATTTCGCGACAGAGTAGCTTCAAGATCTGGGTCCTTCTTCATCGACCAAAGAGAGAAACTTCGAAGGAAATAAAAAAAGGACTGTGGAGGGTAGAGTCTAGCATGGGAATGACCCAAGTTTCTTAGACGCATTTTAACAAGCATCATATATGCATATTTTTCTCTTACCACACAACAATATACCTGCATAAAAGCCAAAAGAGGAAAAAAAAATACTTAAATTAATAAATAACGGAAGCAATATTTACCAAAATTTCTTCAAAAATATGGATAAATATGCTACGGTGTATAAAACAACAAGAAGAAGAAGTCATACCAGAGTTTAGCTTATCAACTTTGACTCGCTTAATGCTTTGACGAGTTTGTGTTTTAAAGCTTGTCTCTCCTACCCAAATTTTAATTCACATTCGCGCTCATAGGAATAAATTTGATAAAAGAATATTTTACAACCACAAGTTGTCGTACCAAAATTTTTCGTCAACTGATTTTGCAAGCTTAGCATCAAATTAATAAAAATTTAAAAAATAATATATATATTTTTTTAGAGAAATTTAGTTTTATTATTATAAAGTGATTTTTATTTCATTTAAACTCATTTATTGTCTGTATTGGTTGAGTTCCCAGAGTTATTTTTCTTCTCTCTCATTGAATAATTTTTTATTTTGAACAACACTCTTCTCTATGTATCTCTCTCTTAAGTTTCTCACCAATCTCTCTTTGAAAAAATTAAAAATGAAGTGAGAACTATACAAATTAAAATTATTATTTTTTTGAAATTTTTTTGTAATCTAATTTTCCTTTGACCGTGATCTAATTTTCCTTTGGTCGTAATCTATTTCCTTTGACCGTAATCTAAATAGATCACAGTCACGGCCAATTGAGAACTCACTTGACCATGATCTATTCTGACAATTTTTTTTATCTATTAGATCATGGTCAAGTAAGTGGTAGTGATTTATTCTAACAGTTTTTTTTTATCAACTAGATTACAGTTAAATGAGAACTCACTTAGTCGTGATATATTCTGACATTTTTTTTTTCAAAACCTTTTGTTTCTTTCAGATTTATTTTTTGAAGAGTATTACTGTCCTAATAATTATATATAAAAAATGCATACTTAATGTAAGCACCAAATTCTATAGTCATCTCATTACAATGAGATATCGAAATCCTTCTCAATCTCCTTATCTCTTAATAAATTTAGATAAAATATTTATATAAAAAAATGCACATCCATGGTGTTAAAGGAGGCAGTAGGGATTCATAGGGTTTCATAGGTTGATTTTAGCTTAGCTCCCTTATGGGTTCAGATTTATAATCTGCCCTTAGCTTGTATGAACAAGGAGATGGGATTATTTCTGGGTGGGGAAAGCTCCAGTAGTGGATCGATCATTAGTGAAAAGCTTTCAGATGAGGGGAGTGCTCCAGTAGTGCAGCAGAATGTGAAGGTAGCTCTGGAGATGGATAAAGCTGTTCTTGCTCCGGTGAGTTCTGTTCCCGTGCTGTTTGAAAATTTAGTTCATTTGTTTGAAAATTCTGTTTCTGTAGATGGGGGGGGGGGGGGTGGAACTCTCGATCTCTGAGGGTTTCTGTTCAACTCAGCTAATTAAGGGTAAGGTTAAGAATATTGAAGTAAGTAGTCCTAAGAAGAAGCGGTGGAAGAGACTCGCAAGAGTTAGATTTCAGGAGGTTGTTGATGAGGATGTGGTTATGTCTGGTGAGCAGAGGATTTTGTTCTATAAAGAAGAGGATGGGCAGGTTCGTAAGAAGGGTAAGGGTTGTTTTGGAGCTCTAGAAATAGCAGCGGAAGCTAAGAATCAGCTCCACTATTAGAAATGAAAATATTATACTGGAATGTCCGTGGGTTAGGGAACCCTCAGACATTCCGTGCCTTGCTCGCCCGGGTGCGTGAGGATAAACCTTTGATGATTTTTCTCTCTAAAACTTGCTTAAATAATTTAGGTGCTGGTAATATTAGGGTGAAATTGGGTTATGATGGTTGTGTTGCTGTTGACAGAGTCGGTACTAAAGGTGGTCTGTTGCTTTTGTGGTAGAATTTAGTGGATCTGTCTGTTCGCTCTTTTAATTGTAGTCATATTGATTGTGTTGTTAGAGATGTTGATGATCTTAGGTGGAGATTTACGGGTTTTTGTGGGGAATCGAAACAGTGGCTGCGTGATCAATCATGGGTTTTACTTTATAGGTTGCTGAGGTTGGATAATCTTCTCTGGCTGATTGGGGGGGGGGGGGGGGGGGGGGATTTTAATGAGATTCTGAAGGGCGACGAGAAGAAGGGTGGGTTTGCTAGGGCTGGTTCTGCGATGGATGGGTTTAGGGATGCAGTTGATAGTTGTAACTTGCTGGATATAGGTTTTTCTGGGAGTAAATTCACGTCGTGTAATAGGCAGTTTGGTGGGGATGTTATTTGGGAACGACTCGATAGATGTTTCTGTAATATTGGGTGAAGAACTTTGTTTCCGGATGCAATAGTTGTGCATAGGGATTTCTCGGGTTCGGATCACAAGGCTTTAGTGATTGATAACATTTGCAAGAAGGTTGATAGTTGGTGGGGTCCTAGAGGTGGAGGCTTTCATTTTCACTTTAAACACCTCTATTCTGCAGAACTTTTTAGTGGCAGTGGCAGTGAATCTAGGGGATTGGAACATAAAGAAAAAGATGGCTAGTTTGGCAAAGCTACCGTCTCTTAAGGAAGAGTTGAAGGTTCTCTATGGTAAAAGTCGGGATAGGGGTATTGCTGATAGAATCCTTTCTGTTGAGCATTAAACTGATACTATTAATGACCAAATGAAGAAGTATCGGAGACAGAGGTCGCGAGCTTTGTGGCTTAAGGAGGGAGACCGCAATATAGGGATCTTCTACTTGAAAACAGTTCAGAGAAGAAGGAGGAATAAGATAGTGGGCCTGATGGGAGATGATGGTAGGTAGAGGGATAAAATTGAAGAAATTAAGCTAGTGGTAGTGGATTTCTACAAAAATCTGTTTGCGTCTGGTATTGAAGACCCTAATTTGATTGAGGAAGTTTTATCTTATATGGAGGGTAGTGTTTCGGAGGATATGAATGTGTGTCTTTCTAGGGCTTTTATGGAGGAGGAAGTGGTTAGAGCCTTGAAGCAGATGGATCCTCTCAAAGCCCCAGGTCCAGATGGTCTCCCAGTTCTTTTTTATCAAAAATTCTGGGATGAGGTGGGTCTTGGGGTGGTGAGAGTTGTGCTTTCCATCCTTAATGAGGAGGCTGATTTTGGTTCCCTAGGTGAGGTTTTGGTGGTTTTGGTTTCAAAGGTCAAGAATCTGGTTCGTATCAATGATTTTAGACCTATTAATCTCTGCAACGTGGTTTACAAGTTAATGGCTAAGGTGTTGGCTAATAGGTTAAAATTGGTTTTTGATAAGGTGATTTCCCTTCAGCAGAGTGCCTTCGTTCCTAGGAGGCTGATAACAGATAATATGTTAGTAGACTTTGAATGTCTTCACTCTTTCAGAGGGAAGAGATCGGGTAGGGCTGAGCAGGTTGCTCTTAAGTTAGATATGCAGAAAGCATATGATCTGGTCGAATGGATCATCCTGCGGAGGATGATTGTTAAGATGGGTTTCTTACCTGAGTGGATAGATAAGGTGATGTGTTGTGTCACCTCGGCTTCCTATTTGTTTCTTATTAATAGGAAGTCGAGAGGTTCAATTAGACTTACAAGAGGACTCAGGCAAGACTGTCCTCTTTCTCTGTACCTTTTTCTACTGTGTGCTGAAGACCTCTCAGCGATATTGTCTCGGGCTGAGCAGTTGGGTTATTTGCATGGCATTCGAGTAGCTAGGAATGGCCCCCATGTTTCTCACCTCCTTTTTGCAAATGACAGTCTGATTTTTGTGAAGGCATAGGAGGCCGATTGTCATTGTCTAAAGCATGTGCTGGACAGTTATAATAGAGCTTCTGGGCAGGCGATGAACTATGATAAGTCCACTCTTAGTTTCGACCCTAACACTCTGTCTTCGGTGAGGATTTTAGTAGGTAGTTTATTCAATATTGGGGAAGTTTCGTGCAATGACAAGTACCTTGGGCTCCCCTCAATTATAAGCAAAAATATGAGAAATATGTTTGCGAATATTAAGGAGAAAGTTTGGCAAAAATTTCAAGGTTGGAAGTACAAACTTTTTTCAGTAGGGCGTCGTGAAGTACTTTTGAGAGAGGTAGTGCAAGCTATCCCTACATATGCCATGAGTTGCTTTCGTTTTCCGTCTTCTCTCTTGAAGAATATTCAAAGGATGATTGCTGATTTTTGGTAGGGTTGGAAGGGTGGTTCTCGTAAGATGCATTGAATGGGTTGAAATCATATGTGTGTCCCAAAAGAGCATGGAGGGCTAGACTTTAGAGATGTTAAAGACTTCAACCGTGCAATGCTTACAAAGCAAAGTTGGAGGCTGTTGAATTCTCTCTCTTTGCTGGCTGTGAAGGTGTTATAAGTGAGATATTTCCCCTTATCTTCCTTTTTTGATTTTATTGTTGGCAACTATCCTTCCTTCATTTGGAGGAGCATTTTGTAGGATAGGGATGTGTTAAGATTGGGTATTCGGTGGAGGGTGGGAGATGGTTCTAGCATCTCGGCGTATGAAGATCCTTGGATCCTAAGGCCCTTCATTTTTAAGGTGATTTCGCTAGTGTTTTTCCAGCAGAGGTCAGTATTGTGGGTTTGATTCCAGCTGATGGGGGCTGGTGTGAAGAGCTGGCCCATAATTCTTTTCTTTCAAAGGAGGCTGAAATCATTTTGAGTATTCAGCTGAGTAATAGTTCTTGCCAAGATTTATTGCTTTGACATTATGATAAGCGCAGAGGATTTTCTGTACGTAGTGCTTACAAGTTAGTTGCTGTAGTTTTTTATAAGCATCATGGCTCCTCTTCGGCTGGCCTAAGATTTTTATGGACCCTTCAAATTCCTAGCATTGTAAATTTTTTTTGTTAGAAGGTTTGTAGAAATATTCTTCCTATTAGGGAGTTTGAAAAGAAGGAAGGTTATTGTGGTTGATGTTTGTGTTGAATCTATTGACCATATTTTGTGGAGTTATGGCAAAGTGAATGGGTTTTGGGCCGACTGCCCTTTCTTTAGTGAGTTGAACAAGCTCAATGTGGGTTTGTTTGTGGATCGTTTGTGTTGGGTGGTTAATGGCTTAGGGAAGGCATCTGCAGCTATTTTTCTCCTTACTGCCTGGTTTGTGTGGAGTTTGAGGAACCAGACCATTCATGGTGGAAAGGTTCTCCAAACAGTTTGCTTATGGAGCAAGGCAAGCACTTTTTTATCATATTTTAAGCTTGTTAATTTCTCTTCTCATTCCAGCAGTGTGCTTCCTAAGCAGGGCTGGTCTAAGCCTCTTTTAGGAGCTTTCAAGCTCAATGTGGATGCTTCGATTGTGAGTGGTTTAGATTGCTTTGGTTTGGGTTTGATTTTCAGGGAAGATTCTGGCTTTCCTGTTTGTGCTAAATCGTAGGTTTGCAATGACACTGTCACTGTGGATGCTGTAGAAGCAAAGGCTGTCATAGTAGGTGTTTCCATGGTTGTGGAGTTGGACTTCTTCCCCCTGTTCATTGAGTCGGATTCCTTGAGTGTGGTACAGCTCTGCAAGGGTGTTTTGGTCTTTAGAGGTGATGTTGATCATGTTATTTTTTATATCCTCTCCTTACTGAATGATAGGGTTGTTATGATTTCTTTTGTTCCTAGAGCTTGCAACTATATTGTTGATGTTTTGGCTAAAGAAGCTCTTAGGCTTAGGCTTTTCTTTGTTTAGAAAGATTTCTTTCCTGAATGGTTTGTTAACTTGGTTCAGGATGATGTTTTTCCAGCTGCTGTTTGAGTAATGCTATTTTCTTTTAAAAAAAAAATAAAATGTCTCATTCAAACTTATTTGTGTTGGTTGAGTTCTCAGAGTTATTTTTTTTTCTCTCTCATTGAATAATTTGTTACTTTGAACAAATATTCTTCTCTATGTATTTCTCTCTTAAGTTTTTCACCAATCTCTCTTTGAAAAAATTAAAAATGAAGTGAGAACTATACAAATAAAAATTATTTTTTTTTGAAATTTTTTATAATATAATTTTCCTTTGACCGTGATCTAATTTTCCTTTGATCGTAATCTATTTCCTTTGACCGTAATCTAAATAGATCACAGTCACGGCCAATTGAGAATTCACTTGACCATGATCTATTATGACAATTTTTTTTTAGTTCATGGCCAAGTAAGTGGCCGTAATCTATTCTAACATTTTTTTTTATCTATTAGATTACGGTTAGGTGAGAACTCACTTAGTCGTAATCTATTCTGACATTTTTTTATCAAAACCTTTTGTTTCTTTCAGATTTTTTTTGAAGAGTATTATTGTCCTAATAATTATATAAAAAAAAATGCGTACTTAATAAATACATACTTAATGTAAGCACCAAATTCTATAGTCATCTCAATGAGATATTGAAATCCTATTGAAATCCTTCTCAATCTCCTTATCTTTTAATAAATTCAGATAAAATAATTATATATAAAAAAAATGTATACTCATGAGTCATCCAGTACAGTAGGGATAGGCCCGACGCTGGTCCAAGGCAAACAAAGCAATCGCCCAAGACCTAATAATTTTGAATACATATTATTAATCTTAAGGACCCAACAGTTGTATATATATTATTATATTTAATTTTGTGGGCCTAACATTTTTTTTCCTTCAACAATCTTAAGGGCCCAACATTTCCTTTTTTAGGGGCTCAATATTTTTTTTTTTTGTACTCAGGGCCTCAAAAAGCTATGAGCCGACCCTGAGTAGGGATATCGAAGGATTATTTCAGGGGGAGGAGGTGACAACCCAAATCCCGTTAATGTTGACGGGTCGAGGACGGGGAGCTCTATTCGGAAAAGGTGCTCCTGCCCCCAAAACCCCATTTGATTCGAAATCCAAAATTATCCCCAAAAATACAAATTTTCATCTCTCTTTACGAATATAATAACAATTAACAAATAAATTTAATTTGAAAATACGATATAAAACTAAATGAAAAAAAAAAGTATATAGACGAAAATCATTTTGATCCTAATATTTTTTTTAAAAAATTTTATTTTTTGAACGATTTTTCCTGTTTTAATTTGCGTGGTCGCTAACTTTTTTAAAATCAAGCAATTTAATCATTTTGTTGTCAACATTAGTAAACTTTAACGGTCTTAGGGATATTTTAGTCTTTACATATAAAAATCATTGTTTATGTTAAAAATTAAATAAAAATTAAAAACTATTAAATAAAAATTAAATTTTAAATATAAACAAAATAAAAACTAAAAAAAAATGATAAAGTAAACAAATATTGAATTTATATTAATTTTTAGGGTTTATTAAACTTAAAAAAATTGATAAATGTATCTCCACCGTCCATCTAAGATGGTGGAGATCAAAATAGAAAAACAGAAAAAAAAAAAAAAAAAATTAAAAATGATGGTGGAGATCCCTACTGGACGGTGAGATCCCATCTAGGATATCCACCCAATCTTCATTGATGGCAATCTTGTTATTTTTATTTCTTTTTTATCTTCACTGTAACTGAATCTTTTTTAAAAGCAGCTGTAACTATGATTTAGGAAAAAACTGCTAAGTGTTTGGTAAACTGTATTTCTAGATGTGATGTGAGTTGGAAAAGTTGTATTAAGGTGTTTGGTACACTATATGGCTGAACTGTTATTAAAATATAAAAGGGCGAATAGCGATGGAGTATCCTGATATTTGACCATATTGTAATGAAATCGTGAGTTTAGTCTTAATTACACATTAGTACCCTACCGTTAGTTGACTCAGTCAAAAGCAACTGTGTAACATCCCTAATTTCAAATAATTGATTTTGAATATGTGGATATAAAATTTATGATTTGAGGGGTGTAAAATGTAATTAAATGTATGTATATTTTTATAGTTTCCAGGTGGATCAGATG
Source organism: Xanthoceras sorbifolium (assembly GCA_003430845.1). Taxonomy (NCBI): domain Eukaryota; kingdom Viridiplantae; phylum Streptophyta; class Magnoliopsida; order Sapindales; family Sapindaceae; genus Xanthoceras; species Xanthoceras sorbifolium. The sequence continues at coordinate 9,800,919 of CM010617.1, read as the reverse complement.
AAGCGGTCCAGAAATAACGCATGAAGAGAATGGTGAAAACTGGGCAGTGAGTACCACGACCAGAGATCGCGATGGGTCGCTCGCGGTGAAAAATGGTGATTTTTGGCAGTAAGCACTGCGACCAGTCACCGCAACCAGAGATCGCGCTGACTAGCTCGCGGTGAAAATGTCAAATTTGGACAGTGAGCATGGCGACCACCAGCGCGACCAGGTACCGCGATGGGTGATCGCGATGAAAGCAGTGGAAATCACTCTAGTGAGCAACGCGATTAAGTAACGCGACCACAGGTCGCGATGACCGAAAATTTATAAAAAAAATAAGAGGCGGTGGAAGCAATCGAGAAAAATAGAAAAAAAAAAAAAAGAGAGACCGAGGAAAAGAAAGAGAAAGAAAAGAAAAAGAAAGAAAAGAGAGAGAAAGGAAGAGAGAGAAGAAGAAGAAGAAGAAGAGAAGAAGAAAAAAGGAAGAAGAAAAAAAGGAAAAGGAAAAGGAAAAGAAAAGGAGAAAGGAAAAGAGGAGGAAAGAGAGAAAAGAAAAAGGAAAAAAGGAACCTAGAAAAGCTATAGTCGAGAAGAAAATGGTATTCAGGTTAATGTACACTGGTTTTCGAAACTTTTGTGGTCCTCTTATATATTTCTGATTTGAATCTAAATTTATTTGAATATTTTGATGGATGGATATATATATATATATATATATATATATATATATATATATATATATATATATGTATATTTATATAGTTATTGATTGGAATATTCTGATTTAATTCGAGTATCGATATGCAATGGTTATGTTAAAAAGGAATTGTTTGAGAATTTATTTTCGATTTTGAAAAATATTATGGAATTTGCGATGTCGAATGATTTCAAATATGTTTATGGATATTATTTTATGAATATCATTATTATTAAATTGATGAATGTTAGTTGGAATAAAAAAATTGAATAAATGGTATTATGAAACGGCCCTAGGATACTTGAACATAGAAATGGATATAGGAGGTTGGTATACCAGCTGGGTTCATTTAGCAGTACTGCACCGTTATTGACATTGATGTGATATTATGTACCTCCTTAAGAATTCGTCCTGGGGTAGGGAGACACGTACCTCTCCAAGGATTCGTCCTGGAGTAGGGAGACACGTATCTTCCTAAGGATTCGTTCCTGAGATAGGGAGATATGTACCTCTCTAGGTTCCGAACATTCGGTCCTAGGGTAGGGAGATACGTACCACCATAAGGATTCGTCCTAGGTTGGGAGTTATGTTCGACTGACAGCCACTGAGAGGTCGTACGACCCATATTCCAGTCCTGAATTATGTTAAGTATACCAAAGGGGCCAGAATTGAAGTGAATCGAATGATATGTTTATAAGTGAATTTAGAAATTGATTTTATATGTTTTATTTCAGTAATTGAGTTAAATGTGTATATGTTTTTATATTATAGTATGTTGATAATTTAGTTTTGAAATTTATTTTGTAATTTTGATAATTGAGTTTAGTGTACACCCATTAAACTATATGCTTAGCGCGTCGGTTTTTATCGCGCGTAGGTAACAAAGATACCGAGGAAGGAAAAGATTGAAGAGGAGTTAGCTGCAGACAGAGGAGCAGAGTCACATTTCTGGGGTAGATATATATGTATTGTTGTCTATTATGGTTGATACGCATGCATATACAGAGATTTGTAATTGTGTTATATATTTAAGTTTTGTAAATAATTATTTTATGGTTTCCGTTTTCATTTCAAATATTTGTAAGTATTAAATTATGAAATGTTTTAATTGAATGTGTTTGGAAGTCGCACTAAACGGCAGAGTGCACATTTGATTGAAAAAGAAATTTGAAGTGTTGAAATTAGATTATTTGAGTTTTTATTTGAAACAGGTTTTGGGAAATCAGAAAAACAGAGGAAACTCTGCCGAAATTTTTAAAAATTAATTTGATGGGCTCACTCGAAAAGGTTTTTAAATTATATATGGTTTTCAGATTATAAACAGAATTAAGAAAAGTTTTGAAAACCCTAGTAGTGCTCCCTGGGTCGATCCAGCCGGGTCGGGTCAAGGGGTGTTACAAACTGTTGACCAAAAATTTTACCTTAAAATGATAAAAATACCCTCGGTTAAAAAGAAGAGTTAATTAGATCGACCTCCCTTGAGGTTTTACCAACTACAAGCGGTGTCAACTTTATCGTTTATTGACAAACACTTCCCTTGTCGTTAGTTGACTTCCGTTAGACTTAACGGTTGACCACCTTCAATAGTTAAA